>JAWQUT010000299.1:235219-256318 GCA_033807755.1 Ellobium chinense | reverse complement strand
AAATACTATTGTATATTTGATCTGCTTAGGCCAAATATTTATGTGTCAGTCGTTGATTATCAGTAGATATATGCTCACCACACATTTCATGTCTCCATTTCGTAGAGAATATTACTATTAGTTCATCTGTCAGTTTGTGCTACACTCACACTGTCTCACTGCCACCTTTCCACAAGTGTGATGCTGTATTGTTTTTCAGAAATACACCTCTCCTGGGTGTTCTCACCAGCTGTGCACCTTTCCTTCCTCGTTCCAAATCAGATTTCATTTTGGATATTTAGTCTTGTTGTATGCTTGGGATTTGGTTTTCTAGTGTTTATTTCATGTATTAAACAGGCTTTGCAGTTGCATCGTGGATGTCTAGAATAGTCGCTATGAGCGTTTATCACTGATGCTGTTCTTAGCAGTTACAGTATTTCAGAGTCAGCCAGTCAGTATCTAAGCTTGGTTATTAACTGAGTGGGTCAGAACTTTTCAGCCAGATATTTTATTTCTTAAATTCTCTCTGCGTCCTTGTGCTGTAATTTATTTCATTTGTTCTCATCCTATTTTGCTGAGCATTTTTATATTATTCATTTATCCATAGCTTTGTTAATCTACCTTATTTTTACTCGTCTTTATTTCGTTATTGGTATGAATATAAATGTACAAAGTTATCATGTTAAAACAGAAATAGGTGGGATTAAGGGGCAGGAATAGATTGAAAACACCATATTTTTGTTGAAAAATGAGTTGGTGTATTCAAACATGCATTTCTGTGTCGATGTTCAAAAAGCTACTTAAATTCAAAATCTGCACTCCTTCAAAGTTTACGTCAATTAACAGCAAATAAAAATATATGTGAAGAGCAATTGCCTTAATGTTATTACCCGTTATTTCAAACATATTCAGAGACCACATACCACGTTTTGGATAAACACTCTTCAATTGTGGGTGAACTTTTAGCTTTACTGAGCTATTTTTGAGTATCATGATACTTGTATGCTCATTACAGGTAAAGATTCATTTGGTCTTGACTACTGTGAATAAATTATATGGATAAGGAGTATTATTTGTGGTGCTGAGTGGGGTAAATTGGTTATATTTTAAATTGATACAATTTTTTTGACACATTTTATTTTTTCATACTGAAATTTTTGGAGCTGGCCATTCAATAGTCAACAGTGTAATTTCTCAGTGCTGCAAGCATCTGCTTTTGGGGTTATCCTAGCTTGCATAGAGTATTCAGATCTCCTTTTCCATCCTCTATTTCAGGAGTGACAGGCGGTCCAGAGTGATATCCCCTCCTTCTAATTTTAGTCACATTGCCCATATGGGGCCCGACCAAGGTCATCAGGTGCTCATTGATCTACCCAAAGTGAGTGGTGCATGTTGGGATGTGGTTTATGTGCAGTGTTTGTTCCAGACCACATGATCATATGATTCACTCTGTAATTATCAAAAATCCTCCCTCTCCATCCATGAACGATTGCTAAACACCCATTCTTTTCAACACTCCAAAGTTTGCATCATTTGATAAAAAATTAAAAATCCCTCATAAAATGTACATATATCTCTTCCTTCCCCCCACTGCCCTTTGATTTTCTTTGGGGGGGGGAGGGGGGGGTATCCTCCCCCAACTCATATGACTGGAGGAAATCCTGTGACTGTGGTTTTGTTGTTTCGTTTTGGTGGTGTGGGGTAGATAAATATCAGTACGGATGATTAAGCTTAAATTTGTGTGAGAAGAATGGAGTTTGCATCGGATTAATTCATGCACTATGGCTGAGAAATGCCTTGTCAGGGTGTGTTCTTATAGACTTTGATGAAAGTGAATCATCCAAAGTTTATGAGCCTCTGGTAAGTAGGTAAAATTTGTTTTCACTCTCACAGTCAGTCTTCGTAGTGTAAGTTTGTTCTCACTCACTGGAAAGTGGTGTATAAATTTGCAGGAGTGGCCAAAGATTAAGGTAATGCTCTGTGAGGTACTTTCCACAGGTATATGAGTCTTCTCTATAGTAACAACATCTATAGACCATTGCCATCCATTAATCAGGAGAATTTGAAATATTAGTTTAGGAGATTGGCAAGTCCATATCTTTAGGAATGTGGTTTCACATGTTCTTAATATTCCATAAGGTGATTGAATGTTTATAAGCACATTGGGGAATATTAATGTTGATTAAATTTTGCTGTGCGCAGACTGGGGCGGGAGCTGGCAGTGAGGAAATGCAGAGAGTGAAGAGTATGTTCCAGCCCCCACTCAAGTCTATACACGAAGCACAGATGAGGGGCACAAGGCCTACCAGCTCACACTATAATGGTAAGCATTGTATACTCAAACTTTGATAATAAGGAGGTGTTGGTATATGAAAAAAATATTGTGAATTACATGTACTTAGAATCAAGATCCAGAGGACAGAATAGTCATATATATATGCTTGTGTATTAATACATAATAAAGATATAAACTTATTATTATAAGATACTTATTACTGAGGTTCCATTGCATTAACGTAGTCAACCATTAATCTTAATATTGCTGCATATTTGACTGGCTGGGGGTCATTATACTCTTTTGGGGAATAGACATTTGATACACTTAATAAAGAGATGACCTCATTATTATAAGATACTTATTACTGAGGTTCCATTGCATTAACATAGTCAACCATTAATCTTAATATCGCTGCATATTTGACTGGCTGGGGGGACGTCATACTTAATTTGTGAAGTACTAATTTGATACAGCCAAACAGATGGATATGATAGGCGTTCAGTAACATGGAGACCATGTGAAAAATTATCAGTGAATTATTCAGCTGTGCTTGCTGACAACTTTCTTATGTGTGAGCTCACCGCACAGCATTTAGGCTGTCTTCTAGGGACTTCTTTCATCTTTCAGCAACTAGAGTAAGAGCCATGTTTCTTCTGGGAAGTTGGCCTTGGATTTTCATTTCAGTTTTGGTCATATCCCAGTAACTGTTTGCTGTCAGTACATGTAGTGTGATGGGGACATTTGTGCAAATGTAAAACATATAGGTCCTAATCATATGAAACACTATAAAGGAGTTAAAGCACTATTATAGCACTATAGTACTATCATAGTGCTCCACCTATTCAGTGATTTGAGTTGAGAAGTTTAGTTTTTTGTAGTGAACATGCAAAGGGTTCATGTCTAATTCACATTGCAGTTATGGGGCGTTGAAAAAGTAACATTCAAAATAGGATCTGAAATAAATTTGTGAAAAATCTGAGGCAGTTTAATTTGTGAATTTTATTTATACTGTATTCTGAGAAAACTGACTTTCTATAAAACATTTGAGTATATCCAGCCTTTGAAGTAGCTGCAATCTGCATTGATAAATAATTACTCAGCTATTAAGTAGCCACTACTTTAATTTGAATTTCCTTATGGCCTTCATAGGTAGCGCAGAGAGCAGAGCTAGTGACATGTCTCGGCCAGGGAGAGGAAGGGGCAGATCACTTCCAGCAAACACACCAGGAAGGGGAGGCGACCATAGCTTTAGTCGGTCTCCGCCCGGTCAAGAGGAGAGCAGTTTAGAGAAGGAGATCTTTTCACAAATTTTTGAAGTAAGTAATGACTTGAATACCTTTTCATGATATGTTATCCATAACTTTCAAGTCTATGTTGTGGTCATATACCAGGTGGCCAGAAAAAAAACCTCTGCTTAATTGAAAGTCCAGTAACTTCAAGAGTTGAGAAAATTGTGGAAAGATGAACAAAAGATATAAATATGAAATTTTGCAAGTTTATGACTTGGGTGCTATGCTTTTGTCGCAGCGAAAAAATTAAAAGCATGGCACAGCATAAGATAACAGGACCAGTGTATGTGATTCGTACTGTGCATAGTAATTTAAAAAATATTCCAACTGGGACAACCATAGTATCTAGATATTTGAATGCGCAGTATTAACAGACAATATTAAGTATATTGATTTTCTACCAAATTTCAGTTGCACAGAACCTGAATTAATGAAGTTGTTAAGCTTTGAATTAGGTAAAGTTTTGTTTTTGGCTGCCCAATATATACATCCTATCACAGAATTCTCTATATTATTCAAAGATTGAAAGAGTTCTTGACCCATTTTTAATCATTGTCATGTTTCCTATTATATACTCATTATTCATGGTTTCTTTGTTACATTGGCAATGAAAAGGCTCTAGCCTGACAAATGAGTAACTATCACTAGTATTTCTTATTTTATTTCTTTTCTTTAATTGTCCTGTAGCCATTTGCACCTTGTTTAATCATGTACAGTACTTTGTCTTCATTTCTAAATATTTATGTGTAATGGATGACCATATGGTCAAATTAATGAAATTTTGAGATTTCAAGCATATTTTCAGAGTGAGTCTCTCCTTGCTCTGCGCATTGCTTTTCTCTTCCCCCCTCCCCCTTTCTTCCCTTTTCAGCTTTATCTTTCAAAACTGATAATATAGAAATACAAAATGTGTACATTAGAATATCTCAAATAATATTTTGGGACTTGATGGTGAAAGTCTTTTCTGTTTCACTAATTCTGTCCAGGATCATATAATGAATTAAGGGACCATAAGTGTCCTTTCTTTAACGATCCAGTAGCTGCTGGATTCATAAATCATGTAAATGACTTGATCAGTTAACCAGTCGGTCTTCAAACTGACCATCTTACCTTGCCCTCTCCTTTGGACAGATCATGGACTCCTCCGACAGTGCTTTCAATGGTGCTGGCAGCTCATGGTCTCTGCCAGCATTCGACAAGTCCGAGAGCTAACAAAAGGCCTTTTTCATCCTTAGGATCTAGTCTTACTCCAATAGTAAATCACTTCTTGTTTCACAAGTCTTCTCTTGTTGTGGTGTTGTACTGCTGTGGGCTGTGTGTTGACCTGCATTGTCCTCTTCCCCACGGTGTGATGTCCCCCGCTTCCACATGAATGATTATGATTTTTGGCCAGTGTCGTCAACCCTGCCTTTCATAACCGCTGTTGACAGCATCACCTATTACACAGCTGTTGTATACTTTTGTGTAACACAAGCAGCATGTTTGTCTAGCTATACCAGCAAGCTTGTATCCGTTGAGTTGCAGATCTGTTTGGACTGGCACCCATCACAATCGGCAAGACATCTGGCTTGACATAGTCTTCATTATCAACCTCTTTAGTTTTCAGTTTGACAGCATATTATTTCCTTCCATATCAGTTGGTCAGTAGTGGTGGAAATGTAATTTTGGCAAGCTGTTTTTATATGAGTTGATGACATTAGTTTACACATACAGCTTTGATTATTGCACAGTTTGGGAATCAGCTGCATGTTTCTCATAATCCTTGAAAATGGACTTGAAATGTTTATTATCTTGTCCATTTCTAAGACCATAAATTTCAAAGTACAATTGGATTTGAAGCAAACTTCCCATGTGTTTGTTTTCTTGCAGTCTTCATTATGATTCCTGAGAATATAATAGAACACGGCTGCTTTCCATGGAAACCTGTACACATCCAGAGTAAATATACATGAAATATATTCATCTGCTTTTTGCTGTCTTTTCCTGTTTAAAGATCCCCTCCTAACAGTGCTGACTTTGCTTCCCATATGCAGACATAATTTCTGAGCAAATTAACAGAAGTAAAAATTTTATTTGAATCGGCTAGTTGTCCACAGTTAATCCCAGTGAGTTTTGTGGGTAATTTTTTTGAGACATGAAGTTGGTGGTTTCCTGCTATTTGCTTTGTAGGCAAAAAGAATTTAAAGAGCCATAATTGTTAGAACAGGTCAGTTGCTTCAAAATAGCTCACAGGGATGGCAGAATGCTGAAAATTTTGGAAAGCTGGAAATTTAATTTCAAAAGAAGAAAGAAAAAACAACAGGAAATTTTAACCCCTGTTGCGCTATTGTAGAATAGTTCTCACCTCCTCTCCTCTACACTGGGCATGATAGTAGAATAAATTCGCATGCCAGTGCCAGCCGTGTGATGCAACAGTTGAATTTTGCAATCCAGTGTCAGCTTGTTAGCTAGCAGACAACCGGCGGAATGGTTGTTATCCGTAACAATGGGTCATGCAGCTAGCAGGAGAATGGACCCAAATCGCCTCACAGATAGAGTTAACAAATAGAAATAATTGTAAAGCAACATCAGTTTGTAATGGAGACTCTTTAGTCATGGCATCCGAAAATTTTGACATAGGACATCAGCACCTGCCATCCCTGAGTCTGGTGTGCCTCCAGGATGTAGAAGGATTCACAAAGTGCTCCTTGATTATGTGCTTCTGGAAGTTGAAAAGTTGATGGAGCCTGTTTAGTGTTAACACTCAGCTAAATTAATGAAATATTTGCCACTGTCACTAAAACATTAGACAGACAATTGTTTGTTATACACTTATATGTGTAGATACATCTTTCGTGAGAAATACAGAATTTAGGTCAGAGTTAAGGAAAGTTACTGGGATTATAATTGAAAAGAAAGGCCTTTGAAATTGTTTAATGTACAAATTATTAGCACCTACAACACCTCCCCCCCTACCAAAACAGCAGAATCTTGAACATTTGGCAGTACCCCACCCCATAGCCTCCCCATGCACACGTATGCCTGCATTGCTTTCACCTTGTGTTGTACATAATCATCCTTTGATACAGGCGTTGTGATAGCATGCATACATCACATTTGTTCTGCCAGGCCACTCCAGTCGGATGCCTAATCTCCGGCAGAGAATGAAGTGTAATCCTCGATCAGGCACCGATAGTGTCTCTTCTTGCTTTTGTAAAATGGTGTACTTCAGACCATTATCTTGTATGTTGGTAGTATGAAGACTTCAACAGAACAACCTACCTAAAACAAAGGCAGCTGAATATGATCCATATCCGTATTTGTGATAATGAATTGTAATGCTATATCAGCCATGGTTGTTGTGTCTTCTTGTAAACTGGTTCACTTCAGATCATCATTTCCTTCTATGTTGATAGTATACAGAATTCAACAAAGCATCATAACATAAAACAGAGATAGTTCACTGTGGTTCATACATCTGTTTTTGTGAGGAATGAAATGCAATGCTTGATCAACAATTGATGTTGTCTCTACTTATGAAAAGGTCTACTTCAAATAATTTCATTTAATAATCTGACAGCATGCAGAATTCCGCAGAGTATCATATCTTAAAGACAGTCATATGTGATCAGTTTCCATGGTCTTTTGTAAAGATAATAACTTTATGCATGATCAACCATTGATGTTGTATCCTCTTGTAAAAGAATGAATTATCAGTCTCTTTGGTTTGTCTAATATTTTGATAGCATGTCAAAATCAGTTATTGGTTTTACTGTAGACAAGGAGAGTGACATGTGCTATTTACTAGCAGAGAGTGAAGAGTATTGCTTGATCTACCATAGAAGTTGTATATTCTTCAATTTTTCTGATAGTTCGACAGCATGCAGAATTCAGTAGAAACTCCTGTTTAAGAAGGGCCACTGATGCAGGAATACTCTCTATGTATAAACCCAACCCTTGCCAAGTGGGTTATTTCTGTGTTTTCTAAGTTTCATGTATCAGTAATATCTTCTAGCATCACATATCTGAGTTTTTATGGAATGTAAAAGTCATATCTGTTTATCAAAATCAAAATATCTTTGTTGTCATCCACCACTCTTGTCCATTTGATGGACATTGTTGTATTCCGTTTTTGCTTTCCCTCTGGATTAAGTTTGAAACTAGAGCTGCTATTTTGATTATTTTTTTTTCCAGTCCCTGAATTCTGTAAGAATAGAATATGCATCTTGTCTGCAGGAGGTAAAGACTGGGTGTTCATAATGATACAGTTTTCATTATTGTTGATCTGATTTTTGATCCTACTAAAGGAAAACTCCACACGGTTTAGAAGGATGTCAGCTCATTTTAACATGAGAGGTCAGCTCACTTAAACATGAGATTTTGGTTATATCTTTTTGGGTGATGTGTACAGGCCTTTAGACACTATACCTAGAACACCTTCACTGTCATACAGCAAAGAATTCATGCATGAGGGTAGGAATTTCCAAAATACAATAAATGGTGGGCATATGACTGTACTTATCCATCACTTTCCATAAGTGCAATGCTTGATATTATAAAGTGGTTCAAATCAATTGGTACAGTACTGGGGAGTTGTCTGAAATATTCAACTTTCTAGAAAAAAGACAATATGTAATTAAGAATTAAACTGAACTGTGTGGAATTTTCCTCTTGAGTATTCCTGTTGCTAGTTGTGGATTTCATTTGAATTGTTTCAGTTGATTATCCTGTCGTTGAGTTAACTTACCTTTTGTTGAAATGTTGTTAATAGACTACATCACCATCAGAATGCAAGCATCCCACCATTATTTTAGTTGCACTTGGGTGATTGAAGTGGCGGTGCCTGCAAGCACATACACACAATCTAGAACCGCTTCAAATGGAGCCACACAGGAGGACCTGGGCAATTTTGCTGTGAACATTGAGAAACTTGACACAGAATATAATAATCATCACCTACCCATAATTTATTGGCTCAGCCGGGCACTCTGAAAATAAAATAGTTTGCAAGGAACTGAAATTCTCCGCAAGTTTCCCAGATCCTGCTGTGTTAGTAGTAGTATGGTTATGCATTTTTCTAGGAATTTACTGGATGGTTCTGCTTTTCATGAAAATAAATACAGTAACCACGAAATGAAGTAAAATTTACCTTTAGGCACCATTGTTCTTTATCTGGAGCTTTTATAGTTTCTGAGAAAGCCATTGATTGATTGATGAAGACAAGTACAATGTAATAGTTTTTTGTGTCTTTTGTAAAACTGGGATTATGCACATAGGTCTTTTCCATAGTTGGCAGAGCACTAACATAACTAAGTCTTCATGTCAGTTGAGAATTTGCATTTGGTTTCACTTGCCATTGCAAGAAGTACATTTGTGCATTGGGGTTGAATGCATTCTCAGTGTTCAACGTTCAGAGTTAACATAATTCTTGAGATGGTAAGTGATCCAATCATTACGGCACAACTCTTAAATATTTCCATCATGGTCACATAGAACACCTTTATTGAAGATACCATGCAGTCATGAATTGCAGCTAGTTTTTAATGCAGAGGGTCAAATCACAGAAGTTCACCAGAAGGCATACTGAGGGAATACAGTCATAAATGTTCACATTTATAGAAATTGAAGACTTCACAATGCAGTGCAGTCAGAACATGTTGTGAAGAGTTAGAAGGTGCATTTGATATTATGTTGTGATTATCTTTCTTTGTAACTCATTTTCCTGTAGCAACCTGTGTATACTGGACATCCTGTTTCCTTTTCTTTGCATCATCACCAAAACCATTTTTGTTTGGACAGTTAGCATAAAAGACCAGACTTGGTGAACAGATTAATCATCTTCATTGGTGTTTGCCAAATCCTGTCTGTTTGAGTAGTAAGCACAAAAAAAAAAAAAAAAATTAAACATAGTTAAGTAGTTAAGATATTAACTATCTTCTCAGTTCATTTCTTAGAGTGAAGCTTATCTTGAGGACAGAGTGAACCCATATTTTGTAAGGTCTTTGACTCTCATAAGCATTGCTTAAAGTTTGGTACTATATCTAGGTTGCACATTGTGGAGACAATCCCTCACATCCAATGTTCATAGTATTATGAGCACACAATTCTAAAGCTAGCAGTATTTATTGCTATAATATCTATTGGCTAAGTAGAAGCTTAATTTTAGCTCTCTGCTTCAGTCAGTATGACAACTGATCCAAGTCATTTGTTTTAAAAGCCTTGTCAGTCTCATAGGTCTGTAAGAAATATAGAATGTGTCAAATTGAGGTTTATTTAATTTTTATGAAACTTTACCACCAGGTCATCCACGGATTAGGTAATCATGGTTGTTTTCTCACAATACTAGAAATCTTCATGTGTATCTCATTCTTTCTGTCTTCCCAGGACAGTAGTGCTGAGACCACTAGCCACTGGCGACACTCCCTAGCATCCAATGCCAGCAGTAGCATGTCCCCGCCCGGCTCCAACAGGCACAGCCTAGTGGACGACGGTCACTCTTCCCCTGCCAACGCCACAGATACCTCGGACACATCAGATCAGAACACTCAGCTATGACAACAGATTTGAATGACTGCTTTTGTGTAACTGTTGTTCTGCTTGCTTGAATGTCACTGTTGTCTTCAGCTGATTGTTTTAAACGCTGGGCTTCTCAACCTTAACATAACAGTACATCTGACCCTAGGACAAGCCTAACTCTAGGAGTCATATTTCTATTTTTCTGTCAAGTCACATTCCTTAGTAATTCAAAGATAAGTTTAAGGAAGTTCACTGAGAGAGAAACCAGTTACAGACAAGGCATGGCCAGAGTTGCTACCAACTTCAAATAAGTAGGGTTTATTTCAGAGAGCATAAGTGCTATCCTTATATAGCATATTATGTTAGTTTATTCATGCAAATGGCAGTAGGGAATATTTAGTTTATTCATGCAAAAAGCAGTAAGGAGTATAAGCCCTCCTAAACTAATATTCCTTGGACAATATACTCAGTTTTGTGCTACTGCAGAGGGGCATAGAACAGGTTAAGTATGAGCTTTGGGAAAACTTTTGGCCACATGAAATTTTATGATTTAATTATATTGAATTTTCTTGGGACTGTAAAAAATCATGGAGACTGGTAAGAGTTTGGGAAAACTTAATAAGTAGTTTGTCCTTCATTACACCTAACTGAAATATGAAAATTTGGAATTGATTGTATTACTGAAAACAACAAGCACAGAGATAATCTTTTCAGCAAAGATCTCACAGATATATTAGAAAAACTAGTACAAAAAATATTTTTTTTCTATTCAAATACCTTTCATAAGGCATGCCTTTCAGATATAAAATTCACATTATGAAAAAGTGTAACCCATCTGATAGGGGCAGGGTGTGCTGCGCTGCTGACTGCCTTATTGAAGTAGGTAAAAGTAGGCATTATGTGCCTTTATGCTACGCCAGGCTAGTCAATAGGGGCTGCATGATTAAGTTCTGGTTTTCAAGATGGTGAATTAATCTTATTAACTGTGTAGAATATGATTTATGAACAACCTGTTGCTTGTAGTTTGTACCTGTGAGAACTCACGAGGTTATAATCAATGTTGAGATAGTCTTCTTAGCAATGCAGAATATACATTAATGTTGAGTTAGTCTCCTTAGCAATGCAGAGTATACAGTGTGAACAAACAGTTGCTTGTAGAATCTCGTCAGGGATCAAGGGGCAAAGAACATTTCAGTAGTGTCCCTTTTTCTATATTGTCTGTGAGAAGCATATTATTTTGTGGACATTGTGGCATGATTTCATGTAGGGCAGTTTTGTTTTGCCAGGATTAGCATTTGCCACATTAGTGTATGTGTATGTCAGACTATCAAGAATTTAGTAACACAGTGTTTTGGCTTGACAGTTATTTCTGACATGCTTGGACAAAACACTGCATGATGTTAATTTGCTTTTTGCATGATACAGTGTTTTACAGTGGCAGAGTTGGGTGCAAGTTTATAGTCGTAGGATTTACGTTCAGTCATTCATTTGCTCACCATTCACAAAACTTCAGAAAGACTACATGCTTACAGACATTTCACAACTTGAGCAATCTGCATAGCTGCTTTCTGGGTAGCAGTAGGAAAATCAGTGCAATTCCTCAGGGATAAAAAAAATCGGTTGCAAATGGCATGGGAATGGTGAGGCTCTGTCCCATACAGATGGCAGCACAGCGCAGTATGGAAGCGCCCGCACATGTAGCACAAAGGAGGCCACCATTGGTGCTTAGGGCAGGAGGGAACACCAATCCATTTTAGTTTTGTTTTTTATTTTCCTTGTCACCAGAAACTGTATCATAATGGGGCAGTATGTGTTGCCAGTGCATAGTGGAGCTTTCAAGCTTTGAGCTGTCATCTTTGACTGGGGAAAAAGTCCTGGAGATCATGTGAAAGTAGATGTGGGTGTTCTGACGGTAGTGAAGCTAGTTTCTTAATCAAGATACAGGTCACTGGTAAGATCAAATTACCAAATGCCTGTCATTGATGAAACCTTGCACCACCTAGACATGATGTCTATATGTTTGCCACAAGACATCTTTCATAGTTTCATAAATCCACAGGATGAGATCAGTACTTGTAATACCCAACAGAATGAAGTGGCCATTTTGACAAAGTTGCTGTTATTTTTTGACAGTAAGTTGTTCCTCTTAAAACAGTTGGGCATAGCCTTTTGAAAGTATGATTTCTCAGTGCTGCAGGCACCCGCAAGTTGGATAATAATTAGCTTTATTGAGTGACTTGTATAGTGTGTTCAGGTTTCCATTTATGTGTGAGTTAATTTCTCTAGCAGTGTGAGTGATTCAGAAGTATGCAGGTTTTATTTTTTGATGGTCATAAACTTGACAGTGAGTGAGTTTAATTCTGAAGTCTTCCACTGAGGGGTTGAGAAACAATCTTGGCATTTCTGCCCAAAGACCAAGAGACTGTCGACTTGTAGTGTGTATATTTAGCCAAAACTTACTTGCTTATAAGTTTTTTTTCCTCAATTTATTTTTCTGTATTTAAGTGGAATATGTTAAAAAAACTTTCGTCACAAGGTGGTCCTTAATCTTAATTGTTTAAATATACTATTGGCCTTGGCCCCTTTGTGTTTTTTCAATCGGAGGATGGCAGATTTTGCCTGGTATAATCAGTCTTTGCCAACTGGCCACAGTCTATGCCAGGTGGCTATGTAGAAATATTATTCAGGTTGATGGATAAGGTCATATCCTGCGCGTGAATTGCATATTCAAAGTTGTGAACATTTTTTTAGTGTAGGTCTTCGTACACCCAAGAAATTTAGACATGTTTGCAGCTGTAGAAATTTCAAATTCTCTAAAATCATTATATTCTAGACTATGTATGGATGTGGTGCTCCTGAAATGTACCATTGAGCCCTTTATACCCTGGGTCTGATCTTTTTAGTGTATCAAGATCAACTGGAATTTTTAAACAGTTTTTTTTTTTTTAAGGGGCTAGTTTTTGCTTGCATGTATGCATCAGGAAAATGTGTGAAGATTTTTCATTGTATTTTCCTTTTCATTACAAGAAGGTGGGTTAGGTCTGTTGATTAAGTAAGTACCCCAGTGATTGGTGCCTGTGTCTTGCTGTTCTTGAACCAATTCAGTATCTCTGCCCTTGATTGTTTATCGAGAGAGTGAAAGTCTATGGTTGTGTGAAGGAAAGCAATAGAAAGATTATATTTTTCTCGGCATATTTTAGTCTGCACCATTTGCTCTTGAGCAGCTTGTGTGATTTTATTATATAGTACATGAGTAGAATGTATCTGGCCAGTTTTCTCACTCATAATAAATTTTGATACCGGTCTTGACCTTTGTAGAACTCAGAGTGTGTGAAATCTCAATAAGCTCAGGAGCTTGATTGTATATGAATAATTTTTCTGACAGATCGCTTTTTTGGGGTTTTTTTTTTTTGTTAAGTACAGCAGTATTGCTGCTGGGAGGGGAACCACTCCTACAGCTGGTTATGTGTTTATCCTGGAATATACCATCTCAATTTGATACCACTGAAAGACTAAAAATTTGCTGTAATTTGAGATTATGGGCATCATAACTGAAAACATCATTTATCATGATTTTCAGCAAGGTTCAACTGAGTTCAATTTATTATTAGGCTTCCACAAATTTGATTGTGCAGTATACCTAAGTCCAGTCCACCACAGTGGTCCACAGTATTCAACATAGGGCTGTAAGTTATTCACTGTTTTCCATTTTCCCACTAGTTAGAAAGCCATGGGAGTTCACATCGTCACTGCCAGCAGCATTGGCATTGTGGAGCTGAGTGGCGGTGTTGAACTCACGATCTAAAGGTCGTGGGTTCGATTCTGGACCAGGGTCATGTTGTAGGTGCCTTAGGAAAGCATTTCTCTCACATTTTCCTCAGTCTACTCATCTGTGAAATGGGTTTCTGGCTATAGGCAGTGAAAGATTGTCAAAATACTAGTGATCAGCGCCTGTAAATGGCAGCTGCACTGTATGATCCCCGGGGAGTTGAGAAAGCCCCAGAGTGATCAGGCCTTCCGGAATAATAATAGTGTGAAGTCATGTGAGCAGGCATTAACCTGGCTATGAGACTTATAAACCGCATTATTATTATTATCATCATTTTTGTTTTATTCCATAATAACAGATGTAGTTCCTACACATCAATAGCAATTTTCCGGTACATTCTTTATATACCATTTACATCCCTGCCAACAAGGAATTTTTTCAGCTTGACATTCAGCTAATTTACCCTCCTATTTAACTTCTCCACACCCTTCTCTGGCAGTCTCCTTCCCTCTAACCTTTCAAGCAAAGGAATGTGTTCTAACAATGGCCTAGAATATGTTCATACCAGTCTGTTGTATACTGCACTATTTGCCTACCAACAATCAGCTTAATATTTTTGTCCCAGTTTACTGCACTTTCTTCCAATAATTTCTTGTTCAGTATGGTGGACCGGAGCATGGCAATATTGCAGGATGCGTACACATTCAGTGTTCTCTGAAATTAGAGAATATAGTCATTTTCTGGAGATTGCCAGTTAGACTTTGACGTAAACATTGTCTTTCTGTTTGACTTCTGGGACATGTCTGTTTACTTATTTATGCAGTAAGTTTATTTCTTAAGAATTATCTTTGTATCATGTAAATTGCTAGTAAAATCAATTAATGTTGACTTGACACTCATTGAAATTGCACAAGTTCAGAGAATTTTATGAAATATGGGTGGCATCCAGGCTTTGTGTACAGCTATATAAATGGTTGAAGATTGTATATGGGCTGTAGTAACAGGTGTTGTTTAGCAATCATTTCTTTATGTGAACACTGGGTGAGAATTTTTTTCTATTAATCATCACGTGAACAAATTAACGGCATACCAGACAAATTACCAATTCTCTTGAAACAATTCCACTCAGAAATGATGCATTGAAATGCAGGCATATTCATAGGCTTGTGCATTGTATGCTTTAGATGTAATAAGCAAATCGTGTGTGATTGGTCAGCTTCTGATTGTGTGTGTTATGCGACTTTGTTAACACTGAAAAGCCTTTCAGTTCCCGAAACAGTATGAGGTCCACGATGTGTGGACATAAACCTGAGCTTCCCAAGTGAACCGTGCTTTCATAATTTCTGACTGCAAGTTTGATTGTTAAACAGATGGTGATAAGTGGTTACCACTGTATTTCCCAACTTGTGATGCGGTGTGCTAGTCCTTACCAAAAAATGTTCTGGAAACTTGTTTCTTCCTGTCCCATACCATGTGATTCAAGAAAGCAATGTGGCTACTTTAAGCTGGGAGATATTCATACTTTTTTCATACTGATATCTTTCCTATCAGATAGGCTTAACAAAATACTGTGCTAGAATGTGTATCAACACAAGAAGGGGTTTACAAAGATTCACTATATTATCAGTTTGCTCATGTCAGAAGACTAACAGTATTTGCAGTTTCAGATTTTTCTTGCATTCTCAGTGATGCCACACTTGCATGATTTTTTAAAAAAATCATGAAAAAATCAGAAAGTAGATTTTTTTTCTTTTGTGATGGAAAAGCCGCTGTAGATCCATCACATCGCAGATGCCGTTCCCATTTTGAAAATATTCTTTTCACTCTATAAATAAATAACTGTTCATGATTATAGTGATCTTCTTCTTAGATATCAACATTCAGCAAGATAGGTGCCATCCTAGAATAGTACCTCACTAACCAAATGACAATCAGCCACTATTTGAAGACTATAGCTTAAATAGACTACTCAACAAGGGAAACCAAAGCTTTATTGACTTCTCTGAGAATATGGCTCAAAGTCAGTTTTACCCTTCCCTGGTGACCTTTAGATAATGATACATATGTTAAGTGTGTTAGAGAATTTGACATTATCAGTTTTTCATATACATGTGAATGAAGAGTTTCCTACAGATATCCTCAAACTTTATGGGTTTTTTTCCCCTGCTTTTGTTGGAAATTACAGTAAAACCCTGGTAGACATGATCTCTGTTTGTAACAAGTATGTGAAGCCGTGTCAGTTGTGGTCAGTGTTAATAACATTCTTGAACAAAACAAAGCCAAGGAGGGAGCTTAAAACTGTGATCACCGCAACCAGGTGGTCATTTATTGAATTTTTAATTGTTCTCTGAGCACTGTCTCCATCATTAGACATTTTACATAGAAAGATTTGAAGAGATCACTTTAATGGCAGGAAGCTGTGTAAAACATCTGTTTCATGATGCACATTTCTCTGGACATCACTGTTCTTGTTGTTGAATTAATGTCTCTGACCACAGTGAAGTCAGGAGATATCAGCATTTACTGCAACCCTGTGTCCAGAACATTCATGCTTTTTCAGACCATGTGTTCAGATGATCTGAGTGAAGACTGGTAACAAACATATTGCATGTTTCAGGAATGCATGTTTTGGTTTTTTTCTCATTGTGTGGATGTTATGCATATTTTATAGTGTGAACGAGTTTTACCAGGTAATATTCAGTCCTTTAAATTCATGAGTTTTTATTATGTCATGAACTTTCCATGTGACCCCTCTTTCGAAGCCACATCTGTTTTCTACAACGATTCAAGGTGAGCTGCAAGACTTATTGTTTTCTTTGGCGAAAAAAAAAAATGTTTTTACATTGTGCATTCACTGCTGTAAGCATTTATCCTGTGCCCAAGTAATATTGTTAAGCATGGATTCATAGGAAACCACACGATGCTTTGCCAAGACCTGAGTCTGATTAGCATGACAAATGTTTCATCTGTAACAATGATGACATGGGGAATTAAACACAGAGCACTGCAGTAATTGGAACAAACATGTAATGTCAGTGTAAAGCAATGGCAGAGGAGTAGGAAATGAATTATGATAGCACCTGAAATTAGACTGAGTTTGTCATCATGTTATGAACGAAAAGGTTGCAGGACTTGGCAAAGGGTCACATTACAAAACCAGTCATACTGTAAGGCTTCTGTTGGCTGTCCGTGAGATGATGCTGGGGGGGAGGGAGAACTTGAGTTGGCTGTGCTAAAGTAATGAATATTTTGTATTGCTTTATTGCTGATTTGATGTTTTATGCAACTGTTTGGTCTCTGGTCTCAGTTGTCAGTGTATTTATCAATATTTGGAAGAAGTGAATTTTAAGGCCATTTCATTAAGCCGTGAAATTGTATGCTTTTGTTTAAGGACTAAAATCCAGACTTTTCCCTGTTTAGCTGATATCCGTCTGTCGCCTGCTGCACAGAGCAGCCGAGAGGATGTCAGTGAACAGGTCAGAAGCTGGTTGCTTATCCTTGTGTTTAGACCAGAGATCAAGCAGTCATACTTTGTGATACTCTTCATTTTGGAATGTGGACAGAATGTCAGGCAAATGTTACAGTGACTCTTCAAGAAACATATAACGTGAACTTTGTTCTAGTAATAATATACAGGTGATTACACTTTTCTACAATTTGGTGGGTCCAATACATGTTCAACCTCTCTTTGTTTTTATAAAAGACTTGAAGTATATAAAAGAGAGTTGAAAACAAGACAGTGAACTCGAGAAAGCTGTATCTTTGAGAAATGCATATTTAATTATGGAAATAACTGATAACGTTATGTGGAGGACCTCTGCCTGTAAATGGCTGGTCCAAATTTTGGATCGTCAGATACAATTTGTGCCATTTCTGCTTTAAACCTTTACTAATTCAATGTGAAGGGATCAAAGATGAATATAGAGGAGGGTTAAGGCAGTGTCCATTGCTTAAGCGGGTTTGCTGAAGGTTCTATTAGGGAGGTATTCTTTTCCCCATAAATGCTCATGGTAGGTATTGTCTTCAGCTGTGTACATAACTACAATACAGTTTCCACTAATATTGAGCTACTGAAAGTTACTTTTGCTTCCCACCTTACTGTCCTCATTTCATTGTGAGGGTAGCACCTGTATACATGTATGTATCTTCAACTGATTTTTAAGTAAATAGCAAGCTGTGTTTGTGTCATGATTTCGATCATAACTGCCGCCGCCAGTGATATATAGGAGGTGTAGCACTTCTCAGTGATCAATCAGTCCGGATATTGTCAAGCCAGTGACAGATACAAATACAACTTTGATCCATGATTGGGGATTTGAAAATTGTGCTATGTTTTAGGACAGGCTGAAGCAATGATTCTATCATCATATCAGAAGGTGGCTAAAGATATAGGTTCTTGGAAAAAAAAAAATGATATGTTCTCAGAAAATAAAAGTTTGAAGCTGGAGGCCAAAGCTGTTTTGGTGGGCATATTAGAAATTTTTTTGCTGTCCCTTCCTCAGTGATAGAAGTACAGTTCTTGCACCCGCTTACTGCCTCTGCCCCTGATGTCATGTGGCTATGTGAAGATGTGGAAAAATTAAGATTAGTCATTCATTTTCCATGATGTAGAGCATGACGATAAAAATTCATACACAAGAGAGTCCGCTGTAAGTTGCTCTTTCCAGGTTCAGAGCAGATGGTCTTCAGCAATTCATTTTGTAAATCATTTTTTTATCAGGATACTCAAACAAATTTTATATTTTACACAGTTTCAGCCAGACTGAAGAGACATTTATCTGCCACTGGCTTGTCAGTATGGAAGTGCTATCCTTAGACTCTTGTCAATAATATGTATTTTGAGTTGTAACCTGTACAGGTCTTTTAGCTAGTACTGTCATGTGCATGGATGTATGTGTGTCTGCCCATGGGCTCACCACCTGTGAAATGTTTGGAGTTTTGTGTAAGCATTCAACTGTAAATACTGATGCTTTGTTTTGTCAATACCTGTAAAGTACCGTAAATATTTAATACTGCTTTCTTATTTTTGCATTGTATATGGTACGTACGCCTTTGTAAAACTTCAACTCCCAACGCACTTCGATTAAATCTCTTAGAAGATCTGACTTTGATAACATGTTATTTTATTTAAACAGAATGGAATACAAATTTTTTTTGGTCCCACTGTCAACAGAAAGGTGAAAGTTTGGTTTGTTGTTGTCATATATTTAAGAGCCACATCCTCCCTCTTTGAATTACTTGTCTTTTTTTCTTTTTTTTTTGTTATTGATGTAACATGGGTGCATTTAGTATGTTCATGTGTTCCCTGTATTTGGAAAGGTTGAAGTGGACATAGCTTTTGCTTGGACCTAATTCATCTTAGGGCTGTGTGCCCTGTTTTGTGTGTGCTGGAAGAATGATATTTAGTAGGCATGAGCGATGGTGTTTGTGGTAGAGTCAAAAAAAGTATCCGTGGGTCAGTTTTGTTGGCCCAAAACATTACTGTTTGGTTCTATTGGGTGAAAGAGATGATGTACATTCGTTCTGATAGATACATCAGAGAAGCTATTTCTCCGGAGGGGTTTAAGTAATATACCATGCTGAAAATAGACATATAGCTTGCTTTTGTAATGTAGTGTGACATATTCCAGTGAGTATTGTAGCAAATGGCAGGGAGCTCCTCTCTGAGTTTTATCCCTTTAGTGTCAAACCAGTGTACCCGAGTGGAAAGCAAGCATAATATCCGAACGGCCGACATCTATTCTGGAGCAATGGCAAAATAAGTCTTTTGGTAGGCGCTGGCCAACAGTTTTAGAATCAGGCCCTCTCCAAATGAAAAGGAATACGTGTATTGTCGTTAAGACCAAGAAAAATGAAAGCCAATCATTTACTTACCAGACACAGATGAATTTCCACAGTGATTTTTTTTTTTCAGCTCTTGAATAGTGGTTATAATGCATCTCACTCTGGCTAGTGTAGACATATTGGTCCATTTCACAGTTGTAAACAGTTTTGGAGTGGCCAGAATTCATGCTGAAGCAAAGGCAAAATAAGTCTTATGGTTGACACCAGCTAACAGTTTTTATGACCAGGCCTGCCTCAGATTCATAAGATGAAACATCATATGTTTTGTCATAAGTCATGGAAGGTTTAAGTCACATTTCACACTGGCTAGTGTAGACATAAAGAACACTTCGCACATTTCACATTTATGAACTACACAGTGCATGACAATGGCATGTCTGAATTGTGTTTTGCATTTGGCTTTGTCAAGCCTTTGGGGGGGTGGGGGTGAACAGCTTTTAATTTGCAATTAGCTCTTGCTGTGCTGCAAGACCAATCTTATCCAATTTCATTTTATTTCAATTTCTTAGTTTGGCCTTTCATGATTGGCCTAAATATTTCATCAGGAAATGTGTAGTGACATGTAGATCTTAAAGATGATGAAAAAAAAAACCAAGCAGAAAGTGATTCTTGCCAAAAAAAACCCCCCAAAAAAAACAAAGATAAGCTTCTTGTTGCTAGATGTGAGATGTGTTCATGTAGCAATTTTGCGTCCCTTATTCTGAAATTTGAGATCCGCTGCTTGGTAGGGCAGAACTTTAGATTGTGTGCCATTATTAACCCAAGTTTCTACCAATCTGCCAGTTATTATATACATATGCCATATGTACACAGGGACTGATAGATTGGTAGAAACTCGGAATTTTGTCAGTAAGGAGAAATGAATGTTTTTTGTGAAGGAGAGAACCTTAGGACCTATTGTAATTCTTTGCTGATGGATACAAGATGTTGGAAGTCTGCATGTGATTGATAGTCTCGGAATGAGAGTGAGAGAGAGAGAAAGATGGAGCGATAAGCGTGTGTGAGAGGGTTAAAGTGAGAACTATTAGTTGCCTGCGCAGTTTTGCCTTTGGCATTAAAACAAGAACAAAGCTTTTTTTTCAGTCTGTTTGCTTACCCGCATATTTATACGCATGTAATCAAAACGCTAACACAGAAAGGGGTTCATTTGTCTTGGTGTATTTATGCTATAATAGTCTGAAGTACTGATTTGAGCATACACACTGTTCTGTACAGATATCCTAATGTGCAATGATAGACTCTCTCAACATGATGTTCCTCATATCTCAACAATAAATGTATGCTGTACATACCTACCTACACTATGCCTCATGTGTGGCTCCTTCTCATCTCATAGTCATCCTGCTTTGTGCTATCTGTTTGTTTTAGTATCTGCTACTCAGCAGCTTGCCTGGAACCTCTCTGAGTCTCAGGAGGGAGAGGAAAGCATGGGGGTGGGGGAGGGG
>JAWQUT010000299.1:220840-235196 GCA_033807755.1 Ellobium chinense | reverse complement strand
GGGGAGGGGGGGGTGGGAAACCGGCAGCAAAAGTTTAAAAGTGGTTTTCATCCACTGCATAGAACTGGAGTATTAGTTTATCATCAGTTTGCTCTAAACTCTTTGGCATCTTGTGTAGGCTACTCCTATTCTGTGAATATCTGTTTCATATTATCACTTTGAAACTCTTGGATTTCAAAATGCTAAGTAGATAGTGTGAACACTTGGGTGATACCACAGGTGACAAGTTACGAAAAGTCTGTACTACTGCACCCAGTTCCAGCCGGCGGAGTGACTGATTCTGAGCCACTGTGCTTGAGTTAACAATCTAACATAAACAGGGCATCAAAATAATTTGGACATTCTCTTATGAGTTTTATGGATGAAAAAAGGGTGACTTGGTAGACACATTTAGTTTGACTGCAGAATTATGAGATTATCTTTATTACTGTTTGTGGAGTGATAGGAACCATTTATCACAGTAAGAGAAGTCTCAGGAGAAAGTTCTTAATTGGTCATATTCATGCAGTGAAGTTCTGCAGATCTATACACTGTAATAACATTAATTCTAGAATACTGTCTGGTACACTGAAAACAGTTATATGAACACCAGAAGACATTATATATAGCTATCTTTAGTTGTGATGGAGGTGCCTAAATCACTGTCATGGAATAGCGCAGACTGAGACCTGATGATAGTAATATTGTACTTTGTAGTAAGACTTACTACTGTAATATTCACCCATTTACCCTGTTTATTTGGTCCATCCTACCAATGATAAACCCAAGAATGTCTCGCTGTGGTGTCAACACCAGTGCATTTGTCACTGTCTCTTCTAGTCTAGTCTAGAATGGTCTTCCTTTGCTACACTAAAACATTCTTCATATAATCTCTCTTCTCAAAAGCATTAATTTGAAACTTGCGTCAAAGTACTATTAAACCTAATGTTGGTAAAGTTCAGGTCAAATAGTTAACAAAAACTTCATGTTGCTGAAATTAGTGATGATCACACTAAACAGCTGCAATATCTTTTTACAGCTTCCATGCAAGAGAAAATTTACTATGAAACTGGACAGTTGAGCTCTTTACTGCAAGCAAAATTTACGGAAATTTCTTTACTACAGGCAAAATTTCAAGAAATTTTACGTGACATGATGCACCTCCTGGCATCTAGAAGAAATCCTCTGTTGTCAAGAGCCAGCCCTGGATTGGGGATCTAAGAGGAAGGGGAGAGGGGGGTGGAATGGAAATTAGCAAAGGCTCCATTTAGATACAGTATATCACTTCACTTCATGAGCATTACTCTCAAAAACCTCAAGGATGCCACTCACTTTTCTAGAAATTCTCTTAACTATTTTGTATAATGACATTAATTATATTCTTACTTCATATATGCATAACAAACAAAATCATATACCAAGAAAGAAGGTGCATGACAAGAACTTACAACAAACAAGAAAGTTTGAAAAATCATTCAAGACTGCAATTATTATGTCAGCCTATGCAATTTTTTTCGGGTTGATGTATGAAAGTCCTCTCTGAAACATGATGTTCTCTGATTTCAGAGAATTCTCTGAAGAATGGCATCTCTGCAGTGATAGTATATGCATGTCTGCTGGTTTAGTCACCACATGATGTAATTGTATAATACCACTCAAAACAGCAGTCAAAGAATCCAATGTTTCAGCTTGATGACTGTTTTAAGTTTTAGACTTGTGATTTCCTGTTTGTATCTCATAAATCTCACAGATGCAGATTATCATGCATACCAGTTTCGTACATCTGTACATGTATAATGTAATCACATGTGGACACTCACATGCGAAAAGTTGAAACAAAACACTGCTGACTGGGATCTTGGCATCATTCCCAAAAGCCACCATGTCAACAAAGGATGGAGCCATCCTTCCCAAGATCAGCAAGGAACTGCTTGTCCCCTTTTTTTTTGTTTATAGTTGCAACTTAATTGCTGTGCACTCCAAAAGTTTCATCTACCTTCTGCTAACCGAAAAGTTATAATCCATTATTTAACAGGGCCTCCTTTTATTCCCAGTGTGTTATTGATTTTAGCAAAATTTTACTCCAGGGCACAGTGACCCAGTCGTATCCGCGATAATATAAAATGCCCAGAGCCTAAGCTCAGAATTAACCAGCTTAAAGGAAGAAGAAAACTGATACAATGCCACCACAGGGCAAGAACCATCTATCTTCGGTTTTCATTACTCTTGGGGTCAAGAATGGTGAGGCGATAGCAGCTGTTCTTCTACTGAGATACATGTACAGTCACCTTCACTTAATCTCTGTTCGGTTAATCACCACTTCTGTTCAATTGTAACATTTTTAAGGTAGTAATGCTTTTTACCAGTATAAAAATTACAGTATGACCTCAGTTTTTTTTATTTTTAATCGCAACTTATTCCATCATCCTAAGTAGTTAAGATTATGTGGAATTGGTTGTGCTTCTTCAGATATTCTGAGACGAAAATTAATCTCTTTTAGCTCAGGCTTCAGATCTTATGTGACGGTCGTTTTGATGTTCTGCCAATTTACTCTGAAATGGCTCCATGCATGTTGTTATGTTGCGCCACGTTCCAGATCGGACTGGACTGAATCAGTTTTAAATCAGTTTGTTCTGCTTTCAAGAGCACGTAGAATTGTTTTCGAAACTGCAACATTATACAGTGTATTAGTGTCAAGTTTTGTTAGGGCTGGCAGCGTCTCGAGGGAAATCTATTGTTTCGTTTAACAAAACCTTAGAAGTCTAGCAAAGAATTTTTAAAAAGGAATTGTAAAACAAGATCAGTAAGTTTTAAATAGAAACGAAGCTCTTTTATAACAGAAGTGGGGGGGGGAGGGGAGGGAACCGACATAAACAGATGCTCGTACAGGGTAGTGTAAAGGGGTAATTGTTTAAGAGACAAAGTTAGTCTCATGTGCAACAAATTTGTCTCATGAGCACTTTCTCCTTTACCGTGCCTTGTGTGAGTATTAGCTGTTCGTGTCCGTTCCTCCCCTACTTAAGAACGCTTTAGAAAGAGTCAACAAAAACAAAAAAATTGTGAAGAACGCTTTGGAAAGAGGCAAAGAAGGTTGGGAATTGTCTAGGGATGGGGAAGGACGTAGTTACTTCTTGTCTGTATAATGAAATATTGATTACGCAACCGCCTTTCGCAGTGAGAATGTTTAAGGCCACAGTATCTATGGGCTGCATTTACATTTTTATTTATTAAAGAAGTTCAAAGGACTGGACAAATGACACTGCTGAACAGGTTGGCTAGTTTAACAAGGTATATGTCAGTGGAGGCTATATATGGTGACCCCTGTTCGCTTTTTAGAAAAGTGGTCTATGACACGCGGTCGTGATATAGAAGTAAATGCCTAGGAGATACTGTAGTTTTGAAGGGTTGTAGAAGTAAATGCCTAGGATAGGAGATACTGTACTTTTGAAGGGTTGTAGAAGTAAATGCCTAGGAGATACTGTACTTTTGAAGGGTTGTCCGTGACATCTGGTTGCCTCCTTGCGTGGTCGCGACTTCTCAGATCAAGTTCGATATATGACTGAAACAATGGACGCAACTTAGTGAATGGAATCCACAGTAGAATGTTGGTCTAAACTCATGAATGCATATTAGGAACAGCCCAAATCCCGCTGGATGCTTGGCATAATATGGAGAATAAAACAGGACTAGACAAGGAGAAAATACTAGACTAGCCTACATATTCTGGGCTTCTTACTTCTCAGATGGTCCTAGTTCATGACAGGACCTCTAGAGGAGGAAGAGTCTAGCAAAATGACTGCCAGCTGCCTTACACTTTGAAGATGTATTGAAAAAAAATGATATTGAATGCAGTAAGGCCCTAATCGTATAAGAATTTTGAAATTTAAAGACTGCTAGAACTGACGTGCAAAAATTTCCGAGATATAAAAATGCAGAATTTATACAGCAGATTTTCAACACCGAAAGGTCTTCTTCAGGCATACTAGTAAAGTCCTGATCATGATCATCCTTTGGACTTAACATATTAGACCAAGATTTCCATTGATTATTGTAGAATAAAACAAATACATACATATCTTTCCCATCTAAAGAAGTAGTATATTAATATTATCTATTGATCACAGCATTTGAGTAACTCCGAAATGAAGAAATAGGCACCATATTCCAAGGGAAGATCATACAGCGAAATAGCAAAGACATTCATGGTAGGACTAGAATAACAGCTGCGCTGACAGGGCGACCGGCTTATAATATTTATATAGGAGCTGTGTTATCAAGATTTTGCTGATATTTCTGTTGTTATTCCTGGATTGGGCTGGATACCAAACCTTACAAAGTTTGTCGGTATTGTATGATGATATTCTGGTTATAAAAATCTCACGCTGCCCTAGTCTATTACAGCTGACCATTTGTCTGTCTCACTGTACATTTAAAAGATTTTTATTTCATTGTGGTTTCACTGTTTCTTTTTTTTTTTCACAATATAACTCATTATAGATTTACAACATAGCACACAACTACGCTTTAGCTAAATTTGTTTTTAATTTCTAGTTCAGAATAGTGTCGGGTTCCTCACCAATTGTAATGTATCCTAACTTGACTTGAATATTGATTTTTATCGTATGTATAATGTATAAACCTATTTATTCTGCTTATGACTCGTAAGTTATAATAATTATCATCATAATTCATACAATAACTGAATCATATGGTATGTTATTATTCTAGTATTGATTTTGTTACTGTTACTTTCTGCTGTGTTAATTTTCTATTTGTGGCACTGATCAATCGATGTCACAGCTTTTCTTTCATCATCCAGCCTGTGTTTTGACAGCTATTACCCAAGAGCTGATAACTTCAGATTTTGCTTTTATCCCCTCCATCAACTGAACTGAAGGTTTTTCGTTGTTTTTTTTCTTTGAGTGCTGAGGAATTTTTTTTTTTATTTCTTGGTTTCCTAGCTTTCCTTACTATGTCGCTATGAGGATTCACTGATGTAGTTTGGCATGATTTCTGTGGCCTTGCTGTTTAGATTTTTTTGCACGCTGGCGAAGATGAGGAAAGTGTTAATGTCTTAGTGTAGACCTCCAGTGCCCATGACGGAATCATCCCTTACCTAAACTAAGCATATCCTCTTCAGAGTCCTTGAGTAGTGAATCTAAACTGTCTTTAAAAAACCTCTTGAATTGTGAGTCAGAATTTAAATTTTAAAAAATAAACTTTTAATTGAGAGTTGGCGCAATAACGATGGGATCTCATACCATAGTAAGATATCAGTGCACCGGTGCTGAATGCATCCTTTGTGGCACGCAGAATCAATGTAATTCTTACGATGCTAAGAGATCCCATTGTTAATATACAAGTCCTCAATATTCAAAATAATGTAACTTACGTATACAGAGTTTCGCATAAATTTCTGTTTGGTCAAACTAAGACATCGAGAAACTGTACTGAATCTAAAGATATTTCACGCTTACCTCCCATTTCTTCCATAACTTCATCTCACCACTAGACTACATTGTTTTTAAAGTTCACCTCTAACGTTGTTGTCCGTTTCCTTAGAGACATCAGTCTTGGCCGAGTCTCAATCTTCAAAGACGTAGCTTGGACAGCCCCAGATCCTTTAATTACTGAAATGCAACCCTTGAGTTTTATTCATAGATTGCATTTTTGAACATTTTTCATCGTGTGATGATGAGCTCTGTGGCCGTATGCATAACCCATACGTTAATTAAAGCACTGCGTTTATCTCAGTCAAGACTGCTTTGTTTTGGGCGTTTCCCATGGTTACCGCAGTGCGTTAACTAACGTAAGGATTATGCATACGGCCATTGATCACGCAAATAAACCCCGTCCTCCCAGTCCATCCTCGTCATATCTTACCGCGCTTGAGGTTCTTTCTCTTGACCACCAATCCTATAAACTCACACTCAAACATCAAAACAGATTCGGAGACTGCAGTGTTTGGTGTATTTCTGGAACTTAACGTGTGTATTCTTGTAGAATATGGTGTGGAATTTCATTTAACATCAGCGTATCGGTTGATGCGTGTAGTCTCAATACAGTACTAGAAACGGAGTACTTTTTATCAGAAGAGGCATAGAGCAGGCACAGACAGGTGCTCGTGCAAAGTTGGACAAGGGGAGAAATCGAACAAGAGAGAAAATGAATGTGGCATTAAAATTTGTCTCATGAGTACTTCAGGAGTTTTTGTTTTCAAAGATACACAGTCTGGACAGATTTTGAGACCTTTCCAAGGTGTGCTTGGATTAAGAGTAGAGATAGGGTTAAAATGGAGTTCGGACGGGGTAAGAAAGAATAAGCACACTTTAGGGAGTCCCTACAGAAACATCTAGGGTGCTTTGTTTTCTCTTTTCGTAACCCTAACTTAACCAAGCAATCCTTTGGAGAGTCTTGGAATTTGGCCCAAGTGACTTATAACCTTTAAAAACAATACGTTCTCTTCTTGCCCTAAGTATCGTAAGCATCCTGTTTAGTCCATCCCTTCCTCTCTTTTGATACGCTTAAAGTAAAAAAAAATCCAATCCTGTGGTCGTATACATAATCCTTGCGTTGCTTAATATATTACGCTAAAAGGCTATGAATAGTGCTACTGTTGTGGGAGTTTCCAGTGGTTACCATAGTGCGTTAACTAAAGTAAGGATTATGCATACGGCCACTGGCCTCTCAAAGCTATTTTCTCACCCTTCAGAATTGCTCTTTTTAGGGAAGATTTTTGTTTTGTTTAAGAGAGGAACATTTGACGTGCTGTATGGAAGTGGGAGAATTGCGATCAACTTTTACAATATTGATGCAACTGTTTTGATTATTATTATTATCATTAATTATTATTGTTATTATTATTATTATTTTTGTATGAAATTAATTATATTGTGACTGTTGTTGTCCGGTATATTTGTATAATGTCAATGACAGAACGCGAATAAAAACAAACATCAAAGGCTACAACACAACATGTTGTTTGTGTTGTTCTTGTTGTTGTTGTTGTTTTAGGCCATTGTGCTGCCTGTGGTGGTGGTAAGAGTATCATCCAGATAACTAATTAGTGTGAAACTGTTAACACAAACAGCCCTTAACACAATTACCTGCTTAGTACGCTCCCATTCAACAGAACTGATCCAGCTGCCTTTTTGCTTGATAAAAAGCCCACACTTGATAACACGAACTTCTAATAACACATCCTTAAAAGCTAGGTCTAAAGGGTGGTTGTGTTACTAGAGTCCCACTTGTCATTTCAGTTTGTATGTTCGGAGCTTCATCATGTTCCCCTGAAGTTGGAGTGTAAAGTAAAACAAAGGTTCTAGGATGCACATTTGCACTTTAATTTTATCAGTACATTTAATGCATAAATAACTTATTCTGCACAGTGTTTGCAAACGTCAGTTGTACTCCAGCGCTAACCTTCCGGCCAGTGACCTAGGATCGCTCAAGTAGTGTGGAAGCTTGAAGCAACAGACCGTATACAGTCAGCGTATTCGAGTAATGAACGGTGTATTTTAGACCCTAGAGGGTGTAATGAATTAGTTAGCCACTTGTAAGAAGTAGTTTTCTCATTAACAGTCTTTTGTTGTGGGATGGCATAATGCTGTGGAGCTGTGCTGTTGTATTTGTTCTGTTAATTAGCTTAGTCCGCCATGTTTGGAAAGGGCAATTCCATGGAAAGGTTCATGTCAGTGAGTCCAGTAACAGCCTTTTGATAATTGAGGATTTTGACATTAACAATGAATCTCATACCATCGTAAGAAATACACTTAAGTGTGCATGTTGAACTATATTAAGGGTGAATGCACGTATGTAATTCTTACGATGGTAAGAGATCAAATCGTTAATGCGCAAGCTCTCAAACAACTTTTACAAGGTTTGTGAGTCTTGTATTCAGGCGTGCAAGCCCGCACACGAGATTTCACGTTAATTACACCCCAGCAGACCAAGTCTTGCAGTAACTTTATGAACTTCCTGGGAACACATAGATCTGGTGCTATTAACACTGTCTATACCCAGGTATTTATAATTCAGACAGGAGGAACTGAGGAAAATGTGAATTACCGGTAGCGGTTTTCCCCAGGGCACTTACAATATAACGAAAGCTGGCTAACACCTTTAAGTGCATGGAATGAAGTTGTAGCTTAGTTTTTATCCCAACTGTGCAGACAAGTTCCAAAGAATGGCCCAAGATTTAGTACATGCGGACCTGTAGACATTTTGCTAGTGCTAACTGCTGCCTGCTACCCACAAACACGGAAGTGACCGCTTTTCCAACGTCATATATTATCACAAACAACCGTTGACTTGCCACGTTGGCCTGTGAACTAAGCCAAATCCGGAACGCGGGGTGCGAAAAGGGAACGCCCTTCGACCAACCATTCGCGTAAATTTTTAAACAGATGGTCTTTTAATCGTGCACACGCGAAGTCCCCGTAAGGTGAGGCTAGCGGAGCCTATTAGCTGCTATCTACAAGTCGCCTGGCTACACCATTTTCCTGGCTGAATGAGTTGAGAGCGGTATGTGGAGGGGCCCCTGGGCAGTTGTGTATGTATTTTGGGCAACAGAGCCAATAGTTACATATAATATATGAGTGTTGTGTAATAGGTCAGCTACACGCTAGAAAGACAGACATAAACAACAGTTTACGAACTGAGTTTCCGTTGTTTCAAAAGAAACAGAAGGGCAGTCGAACCTGGTTTGTGATCACTTGTAAAAGCGTCAACCTGCCTAAGACGACAGGTTTTTTTTGTTGTTGTTTTTGTTTGTTTTTGTAATTTTTGCTGTACAGACGGTGGTGGTGGATGTGGTGGGGGCGGCAATGATAGTAGTAATTGTGGTAATGCTGGCGATAGTTATGGCAGACGGGGCAGTGATGACATAGGGCTAGCAGTTACACATTTTTCTATGTGGACCCCATAGCAAAAAAAAAAACAACAACAAAAACTGAGAGGTATTTCTTCTGTTGTTATTTTTTTAAATTAAACTTTTTATTATTTTTTTCTTCACAATGTAAGGGAAAAAACAAACACCTCTAAGAAATTATGCGAATAGTGTGTGAATTTTGTTCAGCTTAAAGTCATTTTGTTTTCAGTGCTGCTAAAACTTTGCTCTTTAATGGAAACTTACTTTGAATGAAAAAAAAAATGGTAAGACTTCGGATTACTGATGTTGTAGTGATTTGAGAGCTTGCGCATTAACAACGCGATCTCTTACCATCGTAAGAATTACATAAGTACATCAATGCTGAATGCACCTTTAGTGGCGTTCTACAAGCAATGTCATTCTTACGATGGTAAGAGATCCCACCGTTAATGCGCAGGTTCTCAAAAATATCAATAATTTTGTTTTGTATATCAAAGGTACCAACTCACAGCATGCCGCGGCATGTGTCATTGTATCAACGTCACCTCAAGGCAATACTCCGGATAGAAATATCAATAATGTCAATAAATTCTCAGACCCTAACTTTGTGGTAAAGTGATAAACTGGAGAGCTATATCCAAGCTAGCCGGATGGCTAGTCCAAAACCAATTGAAGTTCTCATCGTAACAGTATTGAAAGATCTGCAACGGAAAGGAAATTTAAAATATCTGTTCAGTTCTTGTCTAAAGCCACTGGGTTTCGACAGAAATGTGATTTAAAATGTTCCCAATGTTGTATTGGATTTCGATGAAAATGTGATGTTTTAAAAGCAAGTCACATGACTTTGAAATCAATCATTGTTCCCATAGATCACTCCCAAGTTTCACTGGTGAAACCTCATGTACATGTGTCCATATTAAAGCGCGAGTTTTCGATTATTGTTGTGAAATTTAAAAAAAAAAATTATTCGCCACTGTTCGTTGGACAGACATGAGTCAGAGGCCCATCCCATGTCTGTCCTTACAACAACAATCGATAAAGTCGCGCCTGAATATGGACATACGCAGGCCTACATGAGATTTCACTACCCTTCCAATCATGATACTCAGGACTCAGGAGTGGTGGTTTTTCGATTGTCATTTATAAGGACAGACATGGGATGGGTCTCTGACCTATGTCTGTCCAATGTACACAGGCGAATAAAAAAAAAACTGTTAAAAAATATCATTGTTCCCGTCTGTGTAGACAAAGTCGATTGAATAGAAATAACAGTCTTTCCAACTGTTATTTTCCCTCTCCGTTCAGCGGAGGGGCCATCTCATTTTTAACTCTGTCGGCACTTTGCGCAGGCTGTCCTGTGTTCATACTCATTCTACTGATGTACACAGAGGCGGATTTGAAGAGAGATAGCGACTTAATCGTGCCCTCGCCTATCCTCACGAAAGCGGTCATCCCGCATCACAAGACTGCAAGCGCTCAAAGAGGCATATCGTTTTGTTACTGCAAGGAATGTCCTAAAAGGCTAAGGATTTAGGAATGATAAATATTTTTTCGTGGCTTCGAGGGAAAACGGAGTAATTTTTTAAAAAATCTTCTGTCCGAAATAAACTACTGCTTTAACTCTCTCTCTCTCTCTTTCTCTCTCTCTCTCACTGTCTTTCTCTTTCTTCCTCTCTGTCTGTCTGTCTGTCTGTCTGTCTGTCTCTCTCTCTCTCTCTCTCTCTCTCTCTTTCTCTCTCTCTCCGGTGACAAAGCAGTATATATTTCTAAGAGAAGGAGACAGAAGGCAGGGGGTTTATCCCACCACAAGGAGCATTTTGGTTTCGCTACTGGCCATCTCGCTCCAAAATCTCGAAATGAACTTGTAAAAGAGAAACCGGTCTTGTTCGGTAACTTATCGTAAAAACCGTCTCGCGTGTCAATACCTCATCATTTAACACACATCGAAAGTTAGATAACAAATCCAGAAATAGTCAACAAAACAACTTCAACAAAAGTCGAGCGAAAACAGAGGAAATTAAATTGTTTTGTTCAGTGCGAAACAGAATTACGCGTAATAAGGACAGAGCATTTTTATACCAGTATCGAGCAGGGGCAGATCTAGGAATTTCTCCATCGAGATGGGCGAGGGGGAAGGAAGACGATCACTTGCCACGCCTCCCCGTAGGAATAAATACAGTGAATACACGGATATTCCTCTATTGTAGAGTAAATGGCCTTATGAAAAGCGATTTTGCCTTGGTAGGAGAAAACTGCCTAAAAAAATCGTGAACTGCAGTAGTAAAAGCCTGGTTGTCTTCTTTTTAACAGTAAACTTAATGGCTTTTTCTCACTAAATTTGCTTCAAGGCAATGCATAGGGAAATGCAAGGGGAAAAATCATTCTCGCTGTAGGCGAAAAGCACATCTCCAGGTAGCAACACAGAAAGGATAGCCACTTCCTTCAGCCAGAGAACGAGAGACACGGAGCTACCGTTCCCTTGCGGATTAGGGGTTAATGTTGGGGTGGNGGGGGGGGGGGGGGGGGAGGAGAGAAGCATGACCGCAGTGACCCTTTGTAGATCCGCCTCTGGTATCGAATGAGTATTGACCATGTGTGAAAGTGACGATGGCGGCGCAAGGTGTGACCATTGATCGAAAACTCAAGTGCTCACCCTCAAAAGGGGTTTGTTATTTGTTTTGTACACGGGCCAGATATTATTCTCTGGGTTTGTGAAACTTCGATGGCCTCATTGTCTTCACAGGAAGACTGAGAAGACTTAAAAAGAGATCCTAAGAGTTCGTTATAACAACGGAACAAAGTAAACAAATAATATATTTTTAGAGTATGCTTGTCACATAGTCTCAATGGGAGAAGTGAGAAGACTTAAAAAGAAATCCTAAGAGTTCGTCATAACAACGGAACAAAGTAAACAAATAATATATTTTTAGAGTATGCTTGTCTCAAAGTATCAATGGGAGGATTGATAGGACTTTTAAAAAAATCTAACATTCGTTGATGTAAAGAAAAAAATATTTTTTAAAAAATTGATAGTTAGAGCATACCTGTCTCATTGTCTCAGCAGGAAGACTGGGAGGACTCAAAAAGAAATCCTAAAGTGTTCTTTGCCTTAACGAAACAAATAAAACAAAATAGTTTGTTAATACTTATGGTATGTTTCGTTTACTGGTATGCTACCAGTAACCGTAAAATTACTCAATCATTCACGATTTCGAGCCTTACTTTCAGGCCCTTACAAATACGATTGCCCGGCAAGATAAGTAGCCTATACATGTGTTTTTAAGGACGTGCTCGTCAGCAGACATACTGTATATGTAACTAACTGCTGAGCCTGGCCCTGCCGGTAGAGGATGGGGAGATGAAAAAAAACAAATGTCCACTTAACAGTTTCTTATGTTTTGTGTCTCTCCATCTCCTCCTTCTCCCCCTAACCCCCCTCCCAATCCCACGCTTATCCCACAGGCATAACAACAGTGTTGTAGCTCAATCGCTGAATACTTCCAGGCAGCAAATTTTGATGACGTCATTCGCTGACGAAATTTCGTTTCGTTTCCTGACAGGCATGACCAATGGCCGTAGAAGGAGCGGAATTTTCTGTAAAAATATTTTTACCTTAATTCGGCGATTCCAAATGGCAAATATCAGAGACCGTCATGATGACAAATGTATCTTTTTTGTACCCTCACACCAAATTTGAAGTTTGTAGCTGTGATAGTTTGTCCGGAATAGTGACACAAGTGTTTCCGAGTTGCCAAATATAACTATAATAGATGGTTAAGCAGTCTGTATCAAATGAACCTTATCCGACCAGCATCGGTCATAGGAATCTAAGGTATTATCTTGCAGCATTTAGACTTGGAGTTAATGATCTAGAAACGGACAGAAGCGGAGTAAAGAGTATATATATCAAGAGAAGAATTATTATGCAGTTTTCTGTCCTGATGGTGCCATAGAAAACGAAAATCATTTTCTAATGAAATGCCCATAATATAAAGGAATACTGTACGTACCAAATATCTGCCAAAGAATTTTATCAATAATGCAAATACCCACAAATTTATCTCTCCGCCTAATGACAGAAGTGAAACGGTAATACAAAGTGTTGCTACATTTTTTAAAAAGATGCATTTAGAATACGAGAAGACGTCTTTAAGCAGAGAAAGAAGCAACATAGATTAATATAAGATGAAGTGTAGACTTGAACAAATGTTCATGTCATCCTAGGATGTGGTATCCATAATAATATACGGTATGTTCAACTGTTACAAATATTGGAGGTTGCAGAACAGCTCAGGAGAGCGAGGCAACAGAAGATCTTCAGAGAAAGATACCACCGTCTAACAAGTATTTCGATCCTTTGACTTCCTGACACTCTAAAGGGGCTGGACCACACTTAGGTCATGACTCCCAATTGTCCTTCTGTTGGTTTTTTTTTTTTCTCCCCTCGGAAGGGATTTGCATCCTCAACCTTCAGAATATAACCTCCAATAAGAGTGTTGTTCGTTTCATGCTACCTGTCATTTGTTATTTAGCTATTATGATTATATCACCGTTCCATATCATTGGAGACCTATGGCCTATTAAAATGAAATAAACTATTGAACTAATGCAAATACAGGGTTGTTTATCCTGGCCAGCTGATATGAAAAGTTGAACTCATCCGCATAATATTTTTTGTGCAGATTTTATTTTTTAAACTCCTCCCTCCTTACCCCCCGAGGGAAGAAATATGACAGCTCGTTTAATTTCGGCATATTACATCAAATTTCTATAAACTTGAAGGTTCAAAATGTAAAATCAAAGGCAGGTATATAAAAAAAAAAGAAATAGACTGTGTTAGCCATTCATGCGTATGACGCAATTATCGCACGACACTTCATCTCCGGTGTTCTGCATTATGACATTGATGAATTTAAGAAATTTGCAGCTTTTAAGATTTGCAGAAAATACAAGCTAGGGTAAGCAGAAAAGAAAAAAAAAAGACGAAAAAAAAAATTCGCGGTTATCGATTTTTTTTTTCCAGATGAACACACCCAAGCTGGGTGAATGTCCTTTGATGTGCCCGTAGATGCAATGGAGAAGGAAATCAAAACATCGCGTATGTTTATGCACAACGCACGAATATTGGATACTGCGCAGTTTGGGATTGGGTCGTATGTCGTAAATGTCTAGGATAATCAACTAGTCTAGATGTACTTTTTTTTGTGTTTTTTGTTGTTTTTATTTTTTTTTTGAACCAGATCTAGGTTACCAGGCCAAATGTATAGGAAACAAATAAGGCTAAAATCGCATTCAGAATTGTGTAAGAAAAAAAGAATATGGAAGCATTATTTTGTTACGTTGCCATTTGTTTTTCTCTCTGTCAGTGGCTACGTAAATAGAAAGCTGAAAGTTTGTAATTTCATCTAATTTTATTCACATGAAACCTCTGAAGCTTCACGAAAACACAATGTGTGTGTGTGTGTGTGTGTGTGTGTGTGTGTGTGTGTGTGTGTGTGTGTGTGTGTG
>JAWQUT010000299.1:202963-220493 GCA_033807755.1 Ellobium chinense | reverse complement strand
TGTGTGTGTGTGTGTGTGTGTGTGTGTGTGTGTGTGTGTGTGTGTGTGTGTATGTTTTGAAATGTCACTGTTTAAAAAATTTTTTGAAATTAAACGTGTAAAACAAGCTACAGCCAAGTAGCCATAGTTCTTGCCATAGATATGACAGTCGGGGGGAAAGGTGGTGGGACGACGGGAAGGAATTCGCTCTAACAAAGACAGTGGGTAGATTTGAATAAAGTATGGGCTCGACTCCCAGGGTGGATGGGTACGTTGTGGTGTCCGTAGGAAGACACTTTGCTCCTATTTCCCCACTCAACTCAGGTTGAAATAAGTACCTAGCTTTCGAGCCAAGGTAGACCAGGACGCTGTGCTGCGGCGACTTACAAATGTTACGTTCAAGATTTGGTTTGTGATAATGTAGGGGTATTATTATGTGTTATGTGTGCTGTTGTGTGTATATGTATGTATTATCAAGAATAGAATGTATAACAGGGCGCTGCTCTGCGGCGACTAACAATGACTATGTGAAAGATTTAGTATGTCATTGTGATAGTGTATTATTATAATGTGTTATATGTGCTGTTATGGTATGTACGTATTATCAAGAATAGAATGTATGACAGGGCGCTGCTCTGCGGCGACTAATAACGACTATGTAAAAGATTTGGTTTATCATAATGTAGTAGTGTCATGTGTTATACATGCTGTTGTGTATGTATGTATTATCAAGAATAGAATGTATAGCAGGACTCTGCTCTGCAGCGACTTACAACGACTATGTCCAAGATTTGGTTTGTAACAATGTAGTAGCATCATGTGTTATATGTGCTGTTGTGTATGTATGTATTATCAAGAATGGAATGTATAACAGGACTCTGCTCTGCGGCGACTTACAATGACTACGTTAATGATTTGGTTAGTAGAATTATGTTTTATGCGTATTGCTGTGTATGTGTGAGTTATCAAGAATGGAATATGTAATGGAATATGTAGGCCTAACCTTCTATGGCACTGTGACACATTATTCCCTTCAAGCTAAATAAGAAGATGATTTTGTTTTTACGTCATGTTAAGCATTGATGGCGATATCTTGGAACTCTCTCATCTAGTACTGCCCCCAACTCTAAGGCAAAAATCGGTGGAAAAGTCCCGGGTCAGTAGGGTTAAGGACGTATCTGTACGTCACACTTAGCTCAGATTATTTACGAATATTTCACGTTCGTATTCATACTATGCCACAGCGCAAGAATAGTAGTAATGTAATTCACCTTTGGCAATGGGCACGCGGTATTGCAATGAATTTGACAACCTTTGTCACCGCTTCCAGTAATAAAATAAGCTGGAGACAGATCCTTTATCGGCGAGCGAGCCAGGCATCATGATTGCTCTTTCTGCTGTGAAATCGACAGCCCAATTCAATCTGAGACCCTGAAACACAACGGATCTAACTACGCCATTGGACTAGGTATAGACTGAAGGAAAACCTCAGACTTTCGCTGCTTGTGTCTAAGAGGTCTAATTACTTTTTTTTTTCTTTTTACTTACACACCATGAAAGGTTTTTGGAAGCTTTTACTGGAGCCAGACATCCAATCTTAGATGCATCATTCTGTCGGTAATTTTGTGTGGTTTTTTTTTTTTATAGTGGCAGTAATAGAGGGTTGCGTCTTTGCACACGGCCTTTCATTGAAATCGAATTGAACCTGGAGACCTTGCAAATGTCTTGGTCAATATCTTCGAACTCTTCCATCTAGTGATTTTGTTTAGGGTAAGGGGCAGGGAGGAAAAAAACAAGACTGGGAAAGTTCCTAGTCATTATCCTTGTCTCATATGTGATTTCTCTTTTTTTAATACTGCCCCTAACCCTAACCGACCAAGCTCTAGGCGGCCCGTCGTGGAATATTGCACACGAAAGGAATCAAATAGACTTACACAGTACCAGTGTCAGGCAGTCTAAATATGCTTTTGGTGTGAAAATGCCAATAATAGTGCCTGGCAAAAGGGTATGGAATTTTAAATAGTCCCTATAAAATCAGAAAATTGGCCATAGGGAAGGGGGAGGGGGTGGGAGGAGGAGGGGTTGGATTTAACTTCGAAGGCTTAGAGAGATGCAAATACTTTTTGTAGACTTAGAATAGATGGAGTTTTATTACTCAAATATAATCTGTGTGGTTCTTGCTGGATAGGTAAGATTACCCTGTTTACAGTGTGAAAAGGCATAAAATTTGAAGTAGCCTGATTCGCTGTCAACGTTCTCAAAATCTAATGGGTTTGGGGGCATTTTTCTATACGTCAAAATAGAAGAAGAGTTAAACAATAACCATGTGTGGGAAGTATTTTGACAAGGTACTCTTTAATAAGTTAATGAGGGATGTAATAGCTTATGTAGCTAACAGTAATGGAAAGAACATTGACATCTTCGTAAGTGAAGATTTAGGTATTCATTATTTAAAGGCAGTACTATGGGCTCCTTCCAATGACCTATGCTAATGGTGAAGGACAAAGATCGCTTTTGGTTACAGGCCTGTAATTGTACTTTCACTTTTGGGTCCTACAAAACTTAGGGGTTATATTTCATCTCCTCTTTTCCCTCGTTTGGCATGCCCTGCTTCCAGTAATAAGGGCTCCAGGGGGGAAATTTTGATATCATGGGAAACTGTGTCCATTTTAGCCCTGGGTTGGAACTGCCAGGTCAAGGGTGTGCTCAGGCGGAAGAGGAGGGGTTTGGCGTTGACCTGTGAAAATGGTAGGCTCTGTTTACAAATAGCAACCAAGTTCAAAATTTCTATGGGCTTGTTAGGGTTGGGTAAGTCTTAAAATTTGGGCCACATAATGAGCTTCAATCTGGTATGGGCCTGGATGAAAGCTAAAACTTTGGGTTCAGAGGGCAGCTCAAAATGTTAATATAGCCCATAGAGTAAAAAAAGGGCCCAATCCCGTTACAGGTCTGTAAGGTGCCAGTTGTCTCTCTTTACGAGCCTTAGAGTTCACTGGTCTTTGATTATGCAATACCTGAAGTGGGTCACCGTTTTCTCAGGCGCTTAAAACATTATAGCCAAATTTGTTGCCGTCCTTGGTCGACACAGTGGGAGGAAGGATAAAAACAGGAATAAAGAAGAGAAAGCCGTGTTATCAGTCAGACCGACACCCCATTTGTCACAGCTGTCTGGGAATCAGACGGGGCTCAGATGGGGCCAAGATACCGAGCAGCAGAACCCCCTAGAGGACAGCCCAGGAGCTTGGGGTTCTGTCTGTCTCAAAGCTGATCTTTGCATGAGGATCCGACTAGGGAGAATGAGTGGAGGATTATGGTTATTTCTGGGGATTACGGGTTAGTGATTAGTTGCATCTGCAGTTCACATTTTCTTTTCTTGGATGCTTTTCTTCTTTTAACGAGAGATGCATGCATGTAATATCCGTGTTGGTGTATAACGTAGTATTCCACGCGGACCTGAAACAACGAACTTTTCACCCGAGTGATTTCGAAATCACAGCAAAACACCGGACATGAAAACAGTGGACCTATTTTTCATGGGCGCATTCTCGATACCTAAAGTGTGAAGTCGATAGCCCATCGGTCTGCCGTATAATTTGTTGAAAACATTTATTATCAGATGTAAATGCTCATACCTGGCTTTAGAACTGGGGGGACTAGGACGCCGCACCGTTGGCGATCAGTAATGACTTTGTTATGTATTTCATTTGTTATATGATGTATTCACATGTATGATGTGTAATGTTCTATTGTATTGTGAATGAGTCATATAAAATGTAAATCAATTTGCCTACAGGTTAAATAAAAGTCTGATTTTCATTGCTTCATTTTTCATTTTAATTTGTTGGGTCCTGCTCACATGGGGACTGTAAGCAGGGTGGTGGCTACTGTATAGTGATAAATCACACTGATAAAATAAGGCAGGGGCTGGAGGTCAGGGCTGTAGACTCGAAGTCAAATGACTTGGACTCGAGTCTGATTCGAGTCACCCAGTCACTCGACACTGGGTGACTCGACTTGACTCGACTTGCCAAGCTTTTGCCAATGACTTGGACTTGACTCGACTTGCTGGAAATTTTCAAATGACTCGACTTGACTTGACTTGCTGATAGTGGTGACTTGGCACAGCTCTGCTGGAGGTCAAAATACCAGGGACAGAAAAGAGAAGTAAATGCAGAATAGGTCTTGATATGAGGGAAGCAAATCATGAAAGGAAATTACTCACAACAGTAAGGCGAAGACAGGCAAAATACGTAGGTTATGTAATGAGATGATAACAGTTAGAACAGGAGGTAACAACAGGAAAGTTGGATGATTAACGAAGCAGAGACAGATCAAGGGAGACAAATCTGGATGGGGTCGCAAGAAACAAAATGTCGTCCACATACCGGTGTTTGTTAACACATCTAGACCATCTTTTTCCTCTCACTCTCTCTCTCTCTCTCTCTCTCTTTTTCTCTTTCGTTCTTTCTTTCTCTCACCTTTTTATGTGTTACAGTGTTTGTTCGAGGGCTTGAAGCACGTTTTAAGGGAATTTATGTACGATATAAGTATATATACATTACATCATTATCACTTGTTTTGCTTGGGAGTAAAGAGAGAGAGAGAGAGAGAGCGAGAGAGAGAGAGAGAGAGAGAGAGAGAGAGGGGGAAAAAGATGGTCTAGATATACATGATAACAGACAGCGGGATGAGGCAAAGAAAGACGGAGAGAGACATAGACAGATCGACAAATAGACAAAGGAACCTACAGTCGCAGGGCCCAAAAAAAAAAGGAGAATGAGAGATGGTAACATAGACAGACAGAAAGAGTAGTGTAGGTGTGAAAAAAAAGTATTGGTTTGCGAGTGTCATTTTGTGCTCGACGCGGAAGAGCAATCTTGGAAAATAGATGAATCACCCGCGCGACTCGGGGCTATCGACCAAGGGGTCACTGAACTCACTGTGAACTATAAATAGCGTCATGTACAATCAGCGATCACAGATGAATTGCAGCTGCAGGTTCGTTCAATAGTCGAAAAGAAAATTTTAAAAAGAGCTCAACCAATTTTCCGCCCAAAATAGGTCAACTGTTGACAGTGTGGGTCTTATGCGAGGCAAACATCATTAATGTTTTTGCAGTTTCCCGTGGTTACCGCTGGCATGCTGAGTTACACGATATTATGATTATGGCCCCTTGTGCTTAAGTGGGCATCGTATCTTCCAAGTCCTCACGCTCATTCCACATTTCCCTCATTTCCATCATTCATAATTTTTTTTTTGGATGATTTGATTTTTTTTTACAATGATCTTCCATTTATCTTCTTTTCCTTTTAAAACAGATTGTTTTGATTCGTTATTATATCCCAAGTTATAAGCTAAACCCCATCTGCCTCATTGTTTTGTGTTGAGCAACAGATTGAGAGTGCTAAATTTCCCAAAATGTGGAAGGAGTGTGACGAAACGAAACAAATCTCATTTGACTCGTAACGTCACGGGATTTGCACGGGATTTGCAGTTTTACTATGGACGTCCTGGAGTTACACTCCAAGGAAAAACGAACTAATAACTTCATTAATGTGAGTGTGAAGTTAGAGAGAGAGAGAGAGAGAGAGAGAGAGAGAGAGAGAGAGAAAGAGAGAGGAAGGACAGAATGTGAATTGCTTGTTAAAAATATTGTTATTTATTTCATTTATAAACAGATAGTTGTCTGAGCTTAATAAACTTAGTGTATTGTATTGTATTGTATTGTATTGTAACAAACAGATTACTTCCGCTGGGCTTGACTGAGCTTTTATAACGTAGGATATTAATTTTGTACTCGTAACTTCTAGAAATGCGCACCAAAAAATTGTGAGCGAAGGCGGTACGAGTGCAAAACTGAAAAGCGTGACAGAGCAGAGAGGGTTGACGCGACAAAACACGAGTAGACTATATATAGCGTCTATCTGAAGTGTTTTCTTATTTATGTATTCTTTTTATTATGTAATGTTCTATGAAGAATTGCTACAAGCGGCCACAGCGGCCTATAATGAAATTTGAATTGAATTGAATCGTAATCGGAGATTTGTTGTGATCATATGACATAAGAACAGTCTCAACTGTACCTATAATAAGGTGGTCGATGCTACCGTGCATCGAAATCATCTTGGTGTGATTATAGTAATTTAGACTGGTGTGAACGTGCGTTCAGGGTAACATAAGGTCACGATACTCTACATTCGCTTGAGTCATTTTTCGGTGATATAAGTTGCTTATTTTACTATGGTCTTCCATTTTATCTTCTTTTATAATTTTTTGACTCGTTATTATATATACACATTCCAGTTTTAAATGTTAAACCACATCTGCTTCATTGTTTTGCATTGACCAACAGGTTGAGAGCGCTAAATAATTTCTCAAAACCTCAAAAATTGTCTTAGACAAATGTGGACTGAGCATGACAATAAGCGGTAACATAAGACATGATAAGTAAACCAAAACACGATTTTAAAATGTCAGAAGTCCTTACTGGCAAGTCCAAGTTCCCACGGCTGCCACAGTTGCTGGTTCGGTTGCTAGGCTTGGTGTTGCTAGGTTAGACAGTCGCTAAGCAAATATGCCATCCAATCGAGTGCTCGAGTGATAACCGCCTTTCTATACAAAATCTAAGGGAGATTACTTGGCCACTCTCCTTGAAAGTCGACAGACGGGTTTCAAAGAACTTGAAAGGGCTGACTGGATAACATTTAGTCTAGATATTCGAAGGCTATAAATGTTATCTTGTGTCAATGTGCCTTGACGTTGAACTGTTGGCGGAAGGAACTGAATTATTTATTTAAATTACTAAAGTCATTGAGATAAAATGGAAGAGCGAGAGACATCTAAATGTTTTTATGTACAAACATACTTATATGTATTTAAATCGTAACGACCAAAGAGTTAACACAGTGCTGCATCGCATTGTGAACGTCAGTCATCTGTCTGAGGTTGTACACATCACAACACACAAGAGCAACGCTTGTTAGGTCTCCTTTGACGTCAGTTTGAGAATGAATTGACGTCATTTTGAGTATGAAATGGCCGTCCCTCCGACAGCGAACTCCGCTCATTGGTTGTATCGCCTATATCATACTCAAATTGACATCAATTCATATTTGGAGAAGACCTAAGAAACGTAGCCAAGGATAACATATTTTCTGTCTAGTGAAAGTTCAGCACGTGATGTGACACTGTCTAGCAACTGGATCCATCAATATGGCGAGGGATTGTGTGTATCCTTTGACGTCACCACTTTGAGTGCTCTTACACACATGGGACACATTATGACATCATTGTGTGTTTACTGCGTGCAGAGTGTTGAAGTTTTTGAGATCTTTCACGAGATTCGCGTACTTCTTGACAATGTCAGGATAATGCAGCGAAGCGACAGTTTTTGAGATCGTTCACGAGATTCGCGTACTTCTTGACAATGTCATGATATTGCAGCGAAGCGACAGTAAATTAAAAACTAATATGGAAGAACCAAACGAAGTAAAAAAGTATTATGTCGAAGCATGAAGCGGCTCCATCTACCCATTAAATTAGGTTGGTCGTATATAATGTACTTTTAGATAAGTCATTTTCTCTGTTGATGAAGCGCATCAGTCCAGTATCCAGTTTGAATGTCATTTCATGTCTACGCTGATTATTTCTCACGTGTATTGACTTTTCTTCTTTTTCTTTTTTAATGTATATTATCCTGAACCGTAGAAGAAAATCAGATCAGTAGCAGTGAAAAGCCTCTGAGCTAAAGACAATTGGGCCAGACATCGCCTCAGAAATAACCTACATTTTGATAAAGCAAGGAAACAATTAGAGCAGGAATGGAGAGAGCTGTTATTGTTGTCGTTGCTGTTGTTGTTGTTGTTATTATTATTGTAGTTGCTGTTGTTGCTGTTGCTGTAGTTGTCGTTGTTGTTGTTGTTCTTGTTGTTGTTTTTGTTTATTTGTTTGTTGTTGTTGTTGGTGGTGGTGATGGTGGTGATGATGGTGGTGTTATGTTGTTGTTGTTAAAGTTGTTGTTGTTCTTGTTGTTGTTTCCACTATGGTATATTTCTTAAGCTGATATTATGATTCGAACTCACCACTAAAAATCTTCCTTCCATGTATCAAGGCGACTGGCGGAGCCTATCATAGGCCTCCACTTCTGTGTGCCAGTTTATCTCAACAGTTCCCTTGTGATCTGTGCGTCCATCCATCTTGCAAGTCCATCCAAGAAATTTCTCTTTGTCTTCTTCTGCTTCATTTACCATTTAGTTGAGGTTTTCCAATTGTTTTCCAAGTGCCGAAGATGACGCGCTCTCATTATATGCCTCATGAAATTTTCTTGTCTTCCATCACTTAAGGGGAGGCACAATACTATTCTAGAGGTTGTGATGCACATAAAGTGGTGTGCAATTTATCCCCATGAGTGCACTGGATTTCTGTGTAATACTGCACACCAAAGTGCTGAATGGGGCATTTTTCCATCTCAAGTGTGATGATTTTTAGGGCAAATGTCTTTTGGGATCACACCAGGTATTTCCACTACATTTCACATATTTCTCTTAGATACCCGTATGCATGATCCTACAGGTTTTTTTATAGGATTTCTTGTATTGATATATAGTTACTTCATTTAACATCAGAGTGTGTTGAGAGTTCTTAATAACTTTACATCATGCCAGAAAATCCTTAAAAGACCTCTCTAAAGGATCACACATAAAGATATCTAGTTTCAAAGAGCTGGTGCTGTCACAAATGACATTTATCATAGGATCTTCATCATTGCAGGATAAGAATGCACCATTCAGGACTTTGGTATGATTTTTGCATAAAAATCCAGTTCGCTCATGGAGATAACTTGCACACCATGTTCTGTGCCTTAGTCTTTGGAAAAGGGTAGTGTCTTCCCTTAATTAATTAAGTCTGCCTGTAGACACTAAATGACCTGGTAAGTCTTGTCAGAGCAAAATGTACCTCAATGTTAGATGGGGAAAGGGGAGAAAGAAGGAAGGTAAATCATTGTAAGCCCAAGTTCTTGCAAATGATGTATCAACATAAAGAGAAAGAGAAAATGATGGTATCTTTGACTTAATTAGTCTATGTACTTTTCTATTTCGCGCTCAGAATTTCGAAGCGTTCGGGAACAAAATTAATGAGACTGAGAAAACTGAATGTCTAGACCATTGTCCCGTTGTCTAAAATATTGGGTTTCAACTTGGGTGTTTGACCCGCGGCTATATTGGAACTATAGACTATAAATAATGTAACATCAATACATTAAGAGTACATCTGCCATATTCCTGAAGGAATAAAGACTTCTGTCTGTCTTTCCTATTTATTTGTTTGTCTGTCAGCCTCCCTCTCCATTCGCCTGCATTTTTGTTCCTATTAAGTTAAATGAAAAAAAAAATGGAGTTTTGGAGAGGGGGTGAGAAGAGAGCAAAGAGAGAGAGAGAGAGAGAGAGAGAGGTAGAGACACAGAGAAAGAGAGATGGAGACACAGAGAAAGAGAGAGAAAGAGAGAGAGAGAGAGAGAGAGAGAGAGAGAGAGAGGAGAAAGAAGGAGAAAGAAAGGAAGATGGGGCGGAGAGGCAAGGGATAGAATTTCTATTGAGTAGCAGATCTTTGTTATTGTCAAGCATTTCGAGTGTTGCAGAACAGCCGTATAGACTCTAGTGCTTTGTATTTTATCTGTGAGTTGCATGCATATTAATTTTTCAAATCTCGCTGCTTTTCGCAATCAGCCTATAGTGTTGTCATCTTTTATTCTGTAGATCTAAAGTGTCAAAGTGTCAAAGTGCCTTCTGTCAAAGTGAATTTTAGAGTTCTGCACAGAAAGTAACCCGATAAGGTATAAAATAGCTGTGACTCTGATAAACTAGTCTAGTTGATCTCTATTGACGCAAGAGTAGTATGTCTGAGCTTGAAAACCGTTCTTCTGTAAGAGGGTGCCAAGACTGGATGGTGGATACTTTTTGTTTAAGGCTGCCAAAAGTGTCCCGTCTTGTTACTTTATAATCTTTGTTGGAACTACTGTCAACTCTATTTCATCACTGCTCGTCGGGACCAGTGAACAACTTGCTAGTAAAATTAGTTACGAAAATCTTGTCTTTACCATAAAAAGAACACAGTATTCCACTACACTCGACTCCGCTTAACATAATCCAGATAATAACAACTTTAGCATAATCGCAATATTTTCCACAGACAAAAAAAATATTTCTTGAAAACTCACTGGATAATGAAACTTTTTATAATCGCAACTTCTGCCAAGTAGAGTTGACTATATTTAAAAATGTTACGTTTTAGCTAAAGTTGCTGATAAGCGGGTTGAGATAAAACGGGGCCCCGTGTACTATATTCCTCTTTCACTTTCAGCGATGCTTCAGCACCTTTAACTCCAATGAAGCGACATATTGCTTGTGGTAAAATGGAGCTCGAAATTATGGACAAAGATGATAAAGACGGAGGGAATCGGAGGGCAGATCAAAGAGGGTTAACGAAGCATCACGCGTACACTAGCTCTAGCATACTAGTGCACCCAGGTGTTCTGAGTTCTATTTTCGGTGGAGGAAGAAATTAATGGAAAGGAGGGCAGAGAGGTAGTAGAGGATTCATAGGAGTGAGGAAAAGAGGTTCTTACGAATGCTGCGATAGTAATGAGTATGTTTACATAAGTAATAATTAATAACTCAAGTCAGTTATGGTAAACTAAATGTAGGCAGGTGTGACAATTTAGTAGCGCTTTGTGGGGATAAAGTCAGATTTCGAGATTTATTTTTTTAACCCTGGCCGAAAGACAGCTCTAATATGTACATTTTCCTTACTGTTGATGTAGCTGCTACATTATCATATAGAAAGAAGCCGTCAATTCCCTAGTTTTGACACCTGCATTCTCAGAGCAGAAACTATGTTACCAGAAAGCCCTCCTGTTGCCATACATATACATAGATCTAACATAATAATATATTAGACCAGGGAGACTGTTTTGCTTTTTTTCAGAGGTTGGACCAGTTGTGTACTTTAATTAATGTGAGAGCCATATCGTGTTTAATAAATGGGACTTTGAGTATTAACGATGGGATCTCTTACCTCCGTAAGAACTACATTTGTGCATCGGCGCTGAATGCGCACTTAGTAGCGTTCATCATGCAGTGTTCGTGTAATTCTTACGATGTTAAGAGATCCCATTGTTAATGTGCAAGCTCTCAATTAATAATCTCTAAAAATAGAATGTATTCCATGACCTCAAGGGTCCTTTTAATAGTATCCATCCTAAGTGGGCCTTATTTTGTTCCGCGGACCAGCGGTGATGGGCAGCATTCATAATTTATAATGTGTCAGCAGTCGAAAGAGAAAAATAACAAAACACAGGAAACTATGATAAATAAGTTAATTTATTTCGCAAGGGTGAAATGAGTTTTAAAATCAAAATCTCTGAAAAAAAAATTAACTCTTAACAAGACCTTAGCTAAGGTGATATTATCTTAGGTAATGAACATCAGAATGATGTAGAAAATATGAAAAATTGCAGCGTTGCACTCCATATTTCCCCAGCAACTATGAGAAACCACGCCACAAAGTGTTTGAGGTACATACTTATTTGTAAGCGTATGAAGATTACAAGTCGTGCTTCAATACAAAGTGCAAAAGTTCGTGATGAAATATACAATGGAAGAGAGAAGTGTGACATAAATACATAATATTATAAAGTCTTAAATCTATATAATATAAGAAAACACCTGTGTACATACATACAAACATATACTGTACTATTCAAATATTCTCTGAAATGCTAAAAAATATCACGCTTCTATTATGAATTCCAGTGTGTGTAAAGTTAACATATTTCCAGTAATGCTCCGTTGTGTTGAGAATGGAATAATGCATATCTTTTAGCAATATGATGTAATCAGACGTCGTCGCTACATTATGTGTCACCTGACCTCACATTTTCATTATGGAGGTAATGTGTCACTATCTTCCAACTAGAACGATGCATGATACAAGGAATTGTCATTAAGCGTGATGTCTCCAGAGCGCGTACACATGCCAGATCGCTGCAAGGGACAGGAAGTAACCCTCATTCATGTCTGTGGGATGGACGACCACTCATTTCTATCAAATCTGATTGGGAGCCAGCGGGAGGTGGGCGGAAGCTACACATGACTGACACTGGGTCCACTCATACTACTGTAATTCATAAATAAACTCAGAAGTTGGACATCTGTTTCAGCCTACGAAAATGATTGTTTCAGATTGGAACAGTCAATCAGATTTCTCATGAAGCTGCATTCTGATCCTGGCTATGATACGGATGTTGTACTGTTAATAAACTTGTTATCAGTCAATATAATAATTCAGATAATCGATACTGCTATATCACCAACAAGTACTTGCTGAAGACACATATTCTGTTCTCATACTGTTACAAGAATATATGAGTGCTGACATAACGTAGTTGAGAACTATCAGCTAGCACTTTGTGCTTATCTACAATTTATCGACATTTACATACTTCAGTGAATGTAAAGAAATGACTCTGATTAATATAAATAAAATGATTGGAAATTGTGAAACAAACTGGAAAATAACAGTAACTGTGAGATACTAGACACGCACAGCGTTGCACATGTCTGTTTATACAAGTACTTGAGTCATGGGGGATTAATTTGCACGTTGTCACATTCGTGACATTCTCAGAGAAAAATGGTGTGAACAAACGTGATCAGTGTAATGGAAAGCTTTTGAAGAGCTCGGGAAATAACATGCTTGCGTAGCTTGGTCCAGGAGATGCGAACAATAACGTGTATGAAATATTTGTTTTGTTTTAGAATGAAACTAGTGTGCATAAGATCGAAATGATTGGGAGGATCTAACCTGAAAGTACACTAAACACTTGCATGTGAAATACAATCAAGATGTGCAAGGGTGGGTGTAGATTAAATAAAGGGTACTTTAGCTGCATGATTTTAGCATGAGAGCGCAAACGCATTATGTTAGGATAACAAACTCATCCGTAACAAACTCATCCGTTAACATTTTATGGTCTGTTGATCACTGGGCCAGTCGGGTTGCAAACACTTAGGCCAAGCTATGACAAAACGCGAAGTAACGGCTGAAATTAATCACATGAACTGAATCCCTTTTACATATTTACATCATTTCATTAAATCTGTGCTTGCTCCAAATTTCGACGACAATTCTATATACAGTGTATTTTATTTCAATCACTATTATTCTAGACATTTAGTGGATGTTGTTATGCTTTCGAACAACCATAGTGCGAAAACGATTTATACGAAACTAGGGCTTTTCCAAAATGTTTCATAAGTTACAGCTCCAGAATGATGATTGATTGAGGTCAATGCCAATGGTAAAGCGAAATTTGTTTATTACGAACTAGATTAACGCACCCCGTTTATATCCTGGTAAATGTGTTCGAGTGTACTGTATATATTAAAGAATCAACTGTTCAAGAGGAAGTTCTTGTAAGTGGCTGTACTCTGCAGACAAAATATTTCTTGGATCAAAAAGATAAATTATCTCAAGAATACGAAACTAACATCAACTAGGAGGGTGAAGCTTCTGAAAGAATGGAAGTAAATGACACCTCTCTACTGGCATTATTCTTGAATTATTTTTCTATCCAGAATCTCTTTGGGGCCGACGAAGTAATTCGGTAATTTTCTAATCTTGGACGAAGGATATCAGAAATTGACTGTCTGTCTACCCGACTCGAAAATTTCAGAGGTGATAAGGCTAGCTCTGCGTCTGAGATTTGCGCGTCTTTCCCGTAAATTCAATTTTAGAGTCAAGGGGAAGTGCGGCGGACGACCGATCACGTGGGTCACTTGAGACCCTTGATCACGTGCCAGACAGTGCGTGGGATGGATTTCTAACACTGGGCATTGGTTGCTGGTGAAAGGGCTTTCGATTACAGGAATGAGTGTTCGAAATTATTCGAATAACATTCGACACGATTTGTTTCGTTTGAATATAAATATCTGAACTGCTATTTTTCCCCGTTGGTACCTTTGTTAGCTGTGTGTCTCGACCTAGTTTTCAGTTCATTTGAGAAGTATGTTAGAAGTTGATATTCACTTTCTACATTATGATTAAAGTTAAATGCAACTCAAGCGTTGCACCGTAGCTAAGAGGTCGTTTGCTCCAGCGTATATTTTGGATCTAATTTAAAGAACTCCGCCTCCCCACTCACATCCACACACAAGAGAGAAATATGTAGTCTAGAATCTTGTTCAATGCTATTTTCCATACCTCTTTTTCACAACAAAACTTGAGGGCTGTTCTTTGTTTCTACGTATCCAACTAGACTATTCGTATTCAGCATCGAAATTATCTATTGTCTCATAATTTCAAATGTACTGCACGTAATGGAGTATTCGGATAGTATTACTCGAATCAGTTTAGCCCTAGCCCTGGTTTACGCAAGGAATCAGAGACAATTAGGGCGAGGCTGGAAAAGTAATGGTGGAAGTGAACTCAAATTTGTATTCTGAAAGCAAAACTCTGTGAAAGCTGAAAAGTGAGGAGGAGGCTCTGGGCAAATGTAGACAGTTTATAGGTCTATCTTCAAATGTCAACACCAATTCACATTTCATAATCAGGCATCTTTCAGGCACCTCTTCTTTTTCCCGCACTAGTTCTATGGACAGGTGACATGACATCGAAGTTGACCAGAATCTCTACAATCAGACCTGGCCGTACTACTCTTTTACCTCAGATTTTCGCTGTTAATAATAATTATAATACTTTTTTTTTAACATCCTGATTGTAGTATATATGTACAGAGTGTAGTATGCTTGGGTGTGTGAACTGAATACTATATCATTTTATTTACTTCTCTATGTAAAACGCTCAGAGCCTGTATGTACAGGCATGAGCGCTATATAAATGTTATGTATTATTATCATTACTATTAATAAAAAGTACTTGAAAAATCCTTTGCAACTGATACCTGCCTCGTTCATATTTGTCCTTTTGTGTCACTTGTCCGTCACATGTTTGGTTAACTCACTGCGGATATTAAAAATACAATATGGTTGGTGTTTTTGTTGTTTTTTTTTCCGGAAGATCCAATGTACCCTTCGGTGGACCGCTTATCGTGGGGTCCAAACAAGGACTGATTATTGCAGCTCGAATTGTTTACCCAAAAAATTTGTTGACCTGCACCTTTATCGGCACATCGTGTCTACTGTGTTCAGAAAATAAATCTGTAGAAAAAATACACATATTATTATTCTCAAAACCATTTTAACCTTAACCCATGACAAAATCTCTAAAACCGTATGATGAAATGCTTCTCAACAATGACACAAACGTTTTTCTTATCTAATACATTAAGACAAGTCACTGAAGTGTGTATACATTTGCCTGTTCATATGAATTATTCTCCGATGTAAGGATGCATAAATTCCTGAGAAGAAAATCATGAAAATTATCTTTATAACTTTTTATTAAAAAAAAAACAAACCCCAAGATTTGCAGAATCTTGATATCCAATCGAAATGCGCTTTTCTAATTCCAACGATAGCTCAGAAACTGGTCAGAATGACAACGATTTTATCTTTAATTTCCTGTTTTGAAAAATACCCCTCAAAGGTAAATGCTTATTTATCTTCTATTTCTGATAGAGCTTAAGATGTACCCCACAATTCTGAGAAAACTTAAGAACAGTGCCCTATTCCCCGTTTCATATATTTCTCAGGAAGTTTGGTTTCAAGTAAACTTACCGGTTTTCCCTTTTGATTTTGAAGCAAAATATACGATTAGTTCATCATGCATTATCACCAGTGAAACAGCAGTGAATGATAAAGTGAAAGAACCTCAGATCATCCATGAGAAAGTATAGATTAGTTGATGCATAATGCATATGAGTATAATAACAAGCCATTATATTTAACTAAGACACAGCTCATAACAAGCGAGTGAAATATTGTAAAATTTGAAAAAAAACAAAAAACAAAACAAAAACAAAATCATAAAGAAAAGCGGAAACGATTTTAGAATGTGATGGGAAATGGTCAATAAAGTTTCATCACACAAAATTGTCCTTATAATCAAAAGAGAGCTGTTTTTTTTTCAAACTCGAATCTCTTATGGATCCTTTTGGCAGAGTTAAGCATGGCCATAATTTATCATTGCATTTCCTGGTTTTACAATCACATGAGAAAGTCACATCTGATTTTACCTCGTAAAATGCAATGTTATTGTAACGCCAAGAAATGACGTATACACATGCCTGTTTGTGCCATTAACAATCCCTAAGAAACCTGCACGTGAAAGTAAAGTGTCTGTTTTGTAAAACGACAGCATTCACTCATACTTCCTCTTACCATCGGCATCGATCTCCAAGAGGTCGTAACACAAATTGGGAACATTCTATATTTGTTGCTTCTAAAAACCAAGATGAAAATAATGTTGACATATAGCGTTGTATTTCACAATTATATGATGTGAAGAACGATAGGATTGCATGCAAACCTTTTCTAAGCACGAAAAAACAGGCCAAACATTCCTTAACACGAAGTTACAGACATAACACCTTTTAAAATTATTACTTCCTTGAGATTTTTAGCTTCCACATTTATTCTGATACTGTCATAAAAATCACTTAAAATTTTTTTCAACAAAGTAACATAATACCATGATCTAAATTGTGAAATACGACCTTATATTTACACGAGTGATATACTAATAGGCCTGGTCTTAACTTAACAATGTGTACATTATCTTCCGTTTCTTTTCTTCATAAAGCATTTCATAAATTATGGGGGATCTTCAACTAAACTTTAAGATGAAACACCATTTCCCCTAATAGTACACGTCTGTAGGATAAAAAGTGTGAGAAATATGCTGTTAATGTGTTAAATACGTTACACTGCTTATAATAAAATTAAAAAAAAAAAGAAAATAATATTCTCTTCAATCAGAATTGTATATGAAATAAATGAAATATTCTCGTAGTTCGACGAATAGTCGTGTGGAAAAAAAAAAGAGATACATTGAAAAGAGTGAAAGCTCAGTGTGTTTTTCATGATCAAAGCATGTTAGCACAGAAAAATCTCACCTTAGATAAGCGATAGCAAAATTATCATTATAATTATATATTTTAAAGTAACAGATTATTATTAGTTAAATTAACAGATGCATAGAGCGACAAATTGGAGAGACTTGTCAGAGATAAGAACACGGTCGACAACTCTTCCTGATAATTCTAATGCGATAAAATCTGACTACCTCCAACCATGTGTACTCGATAGACTTCTCGTACTCGTTATAAAGCCCTTCTCAGAAATCCTTTATCTTCTACGGATACAAGCATGGTTACCCCATTCAAAGAACGTTTTCATGAAATGGTGTGTGGCTTTTTGTGAGAACATTTCACATTCCAGGTTTATATTCAAGCTGATCTCACGAATTTAATCGCTGCACGTGACGAATTCAAAATAATGAGCTGGTCCCTTGAAATTCTAAATGTAAGATCCCACTGCATTTTGCTCGCGTCAATGCCAATACGTGAACAGAATCATGGCTTCCTTTCTCCCCC
>JAWQUT010000299.1:181232-202951 GCA_033807755.1 Ellobium chinense | reverse complement strand
CCCCTCCCAACTTTCTCGTTTAATTTCTAGGGCTTTTGCCCAGTGACATCCTTCAGGCGACTCCGTTTGACCGCTACACGGGTAATCACACCTTCAACTTAATTGCAATAGCTTACTTACAGTAAACACAACATTTTGCTACATAGAAGTGCGAATTAATTAATAGTGCAGATGCAGACACATTCCGCTTAATTGGTACTTTCTCCACGCACTCATGGAAATGCCAATAAGAGAATGAGTCGACTATACTATAAGAGATTATCGCTACATGGACTGCACTGTCACAGAGAGGCCGTGAGTGTTCGACTAAATGCAAGCTGGCAGACAGAATAGGATGACTCGGAGATTTACCTGGCAATACGGTAATATCTTGATAGTACGACCAGCTGGTAGAACAGACATGTCGGATTACGTTAATCCATATTTTGCCGATGCTCCCGAATATGCCCTGCTTGGCTTCCGTACTTATAAACCTGTATGCAGCCGATTCTGAACGGTTTGTTCCAAAATTTGTTTCGTTTCCCCCTGTTTGCACCATTTTTTGCCGATGCTCCCGAATATGCCATGCTTGGCTTCCGTACTTATAAACCTGTATACAGCCGATTCTGAACGGTTTGTTACAAAGTTTGTTTCGTTTCCCTCTCTGTTTTTATACCATTTTTTCGTTACAGGCAATTATGAACGAAAAAACAATTTCTCTGTCCATTTATATGTTTTTGTGTTAAATTTGAGTATCCAGGCACGCACTGTTTTTTTTTCTTTCATTTTTTCCCCGCTATAAATTTAAAAATATTAATTTTTTAAAAAATGTGTGTGTCCGCTCACGTAGAAGTGAGAAGACAGGTGAATGGACTGTCACTGAAAAATCAGAGGGTTATCCATACTATTCTTGAATAAGACAATACCCATGACAGGGCCGAGCTAACCAGATGATCAGCTTACCCACGGGACATGTTATCAAGACTTTGCCGTACATTACTATACAATAAAATAACGAAGGATAAACACGAACGGTTCTTTAAAAAAAATCTACATCATGGAGTAGTTAGATCACATTTCTATTTACGCCCGTCCTTTCTCTCCATAAATAACTCGCTGAGATGAACATTGTAAACGTCAGAACAAAAGTCAATATGAAGAAAGTATAATAATAAATATAAACGGGATCTGTGGTACATACATTTAAAATCAAAACACAACAGTCATTGGAAACCAATGGTGACGTCATCACGGCTAATTGACCTCAGGCTTGAAATGACGTCAGATAGGTTTAAAACGATTCAGGAGTTGAAATACTGAGAGAGAGAGAGAGAGAGAAGAGAAAGAGAGAGAGAGAGAGAAGAGAGAGAGAGAGGGAAGGAGGGAGGAAGTTTTAATATCAAACAAACATTCGTCTTGTAGCCAATCAAAATAAGGACTAGTCGCTTGTTTGAGTGTATCAAATTACTGAAATAATGTACACCTTTAATATAAATGTGTACTTTCACAATAAATTGAAAAAAAATGTTCATCCCAACGCTGTTCTGGTTTAAGATCTGATCTTTTGAAATAACAGAAAGTTAGATCTAGCATCATGCGATGCACAAAAGAAGCTAAAAATAAAATATGAATAAATCACATTTGGAGAAAAAGTTTACACCTTAAACAAAGCATGCTCTGCTTGATAAGAACTTTGTTTTTCCACAACACACCTGTCAATAAAATCAACAGTTTTATGAAAAAAACAACAACAACAAAAACAACAACGATTTTACTCTGATTTCTGGATACCGGATGGCTCCCAATCCCTCTCAGAGCCAGATAGTTCAGTTCCAATTCTAGCGCCATAAGTATGATTTTGACTGGCCACAAGACATTCGTGTTAAACAGTAAACATGCATGAATGTAGATATGTAGACTGGACAAAGTCGAAAGTAGTATCTGTACAGTACTATCACACGATTGGATCTCTGCAGCCTCTGGCAGTAACATCACACAGATCGATGTACTGGAGGCGGTTGATGATGATGATGATGATGATATTGATGATGGTGGTGGTGGTGGTGATAATGAAGAGGATGATGATATGGAGGACAATGCTAATGATGATATTTACGACGATGAAGTCGAATTTTAATGATGACTAAGATATCACTGATCAAACCTATGAAGATGATATTGAAATTCGATGATAACATCATACTGATGATGATGGTAATAATGATGATGATGATAACGATAATTATGATGACAATAGTGATAGAATAACTCTTACATTTGCATCAAAAAAGGGCAATGCTGCATCCCTGGTTGAATATGTAACAAATACATGTAGTTAGTCGGACCATTTCATCACAAACATGGTCGTATCGCTTCACTTCGACATAATCAGAAGGTACTCGCTCATTCATAAATCACGTAGTACATTCATTCACTTGTCCGGCTGGCTATTCACTCTTCGACTCACTCACTCACTCACTCACTCACTCACTCACTCACTCACTCACTCACTCACTCACTTCTCTCTCAGCCCTTTGCTGAGTGACTAATTGACTGAGTGAGTGAGTGAGTAACTGACTGACTGACTGACTGGCTGACTGACTGACTGACTGACTGACAGAATGACTGACTCATTCATTCATTCATTCATTCATTCATTCTTTGACTGACTGGCTGGCTGACTGACTGACTGGCTGACTGACTGATTCATTCATTCATTCATTCATTGACTGAATGACTGGCTGACTGACTGACTGACTGACTGACTGATTCATTCATTCATTCATTCATTCATTCATTCATTCATTCATTCATTCATTCATTCATTCATTCATTCCTGAATGACTGACTGAGTAACTGACTGATTCGCTCATCCACCTTCTTTCAAAGATGAGGACAAGCAAACAGACATACTGACAGGCTTATAGGCAGATTCAGATGAGCAGATGAGCTAGACAGACAGACAGACAGACAGACAGACAGACAGACAGACAGACAGACAGACAGACAGACAGACAGACAGATAGATAGATAGATAGATAGATAGATAGATAGATAGATAGATAGATAGATAGATAGATAGATAGATAGATAGGTGACATCCAATAAATATTTGCCATAGAAATGACCATTACAAAATTAATTACCGCACAGGATTGAGGTTGCGTATCGATTATCAGTCCCTCTCTGCTAATCCGCGCATTGTTTTGTCGCTAGGGTGGGATCAAATATTTATGTCCACGTTGATTACTCCCAACGATACCATTGCCATGGCAATACTCGTTCTTGCACATCGCTAAGTAAAGCGTTACATATTTCATTAAGCTATTGGCGTTGTGGAAAATGTTGTTAGACGATACTTTGTAACAATAAACGCCCCTGAACAATGTTGCTGTTTTATGGAAATCAATGCCACACAATGAGCGAAGGTTGATTTTTGAGTTAGGTATGTTCAACCCTTCCTCTTCCAACTTGATATTTCTTACACTAGATCTTTCATACCTTCTTCCCCTCTTCAGCCCCTATCTTCTCCTCACCTCCCAAAGGCTGACTTTTACGGGATACAACTTCTATGAGACAGTAAAACTAAAGTTTGCGATCAGTACCACTTGTCGAGGGACCTGATTGGCTGATACGATTTGAAACATTAGCTTTTATTGGGTGACACACTGCACTAAGAACTCAACCAGAAAGAAAGAGAGAGAGAGAGAGAGAGAGAGAGAGAGAGAAGAGAGAGAGAGAGAGAGAGAGAGAGAGAGAGAGAGAGAGAGAGAAAAAATCAAAATGGCGACTACGTCACATCGAAGAGTCGGACTGACTGATTACTGCGACTTCGAACATTCAATATGCTCAACTGTCCTTATTTTAAGGAAGAAAAGAAGATTTTTTTTTTTTACCAAAGAGATATTACATTATTGCTGCACACTTCTCTATCGATGTATCTTTACGTTTATTAGTATTATGTTGCTCATATTTACTATATAATGTGCCTAAGCAGAATAAAATTGTTATTGTTATTGATTTCATTAACCGGAACACATCTTATACTTTCGAGTTTATTAATGACTAAAATATGATTTTGAGGAAAAAAAAATCCATGCCTTATAAAATTGAACGTTCTACAGTCACGTTTTCAAACCTCTTCAACGCCAGATGACTAAAGGCAATGGCTATTTGCCAGCCTAACAATTTTCTTTGCCATTAAATTCGAGAACGAGGTCAGAGCACTCTTCTCGCTCGGTACAGTCTCGCGCGAGTCCTAAATCTTTTGTTTCGAGATTATGCCTAGCCTAGCAACAACAGATGGAAGGGGACATAATCGATGTGCTGAGTCGTTTGCTGGCAGCACCGATGACGTGGCTATAGGCCTACATGTTTATTGTATTAACCACTTTTACTCGAGCAAACGTGAAAAATCTAAATGTTGATAGTGGTTTGTTATGATGTACTTGTCTTGCATTCAGTCAAAATCAGGCTAAAGTCGCTTGACCGAGAACCATCACAAATTACATCAACCGCCGACAATGAGTGCATAATATATAATAGTCCTCACTAACGACAAGCCTGCATGTGGGCACATGAACCCCGACAATAAAATTTTCTTACTATTATAGTCTCCAAACTCCAATCCAGGAACGACTGGATACGGTAGTTACTATAAAATTTTAAGAATCTTGACCACCCTGTTATTTTCGACTCCAACAATACATTGCTATGACCTGCAGCTAAAATTCACAAGGCCTTTCATGTGTTTGATCCCCTCGATAAACTGTAAGAACGAAATAGGCACTCCTTTTATACGGTGGGTGGTCCCTCGGAGATTCTAAGTTACGGGAGTATGAGTCTCTTATCAAGCAAAGATGGCTGCGACTGATGCAGAAGAGCCAGAAAAGAGTGTTCTGACATCGAGTGGTGTTTTCTATACTTATGTATTTGCCTCATTCATAAACCATACATTTCACTCGTGATTGTCACCAGCTCCTCCTCTGACACAAGACCATTATTAAAAAGTTCCACCAACAATTTGAAACTGGAATGGTGACCCCCATTGTTGCCAAACTCCTACTTCCGGTGTAACTCCGAAAACTTCCAAATTCCTGACTAACGTTTAAGCTCTGCTCATTTCCTCGCGGGGGATAATGCACGGGAGCAAAACACATATCTTTTGTCTTGTCGACATTCACGTATAACTACAACTCAGCCCACAGCTAGATTAGAGTATCCAAACATCTAAGGTGAGGAAACGGAACTGCCTTCTCCACGCCGCCATCTTATGACAAAAAGGCAAATATAGACCATAAATCATAGTGCATATGTGCCTTTATGTCATAAACACTGTGTGCTGACTTCAAGCAGTGACGTCACTACATAATCCTATCCCGCTAACTAACAGGTCATTTACATCACGTGTGTATGCATACAAGCTTCCATTTTTAAAAGGCGTGTTCAGCAGTGGGGGGTAAAGCGAATCACATTCATTAGTCTATACACAGCAACACCCTCGGAACCAGGACTGCGCCTCTTATGCAAGTCGCTAGTGAGTACCCATTGTGCTCGTGAGTATGTAGATAGGCGGTCATTATCTACTAGAGTGGCAAAAAATCGATGGTACATACAGTATATTGATCGCAGTACTTTATCTACGTCACGTGTTATGAATTCGAAACGATGTGATGGAGAAGTCGACAAGGCAATGCTTAATTTATGTATAATCTATACAATCTACCGTTGAGAGCCTAACGATTCGAATGGGTCTCAGAGAATTTCAGAGAGGGGGGAGAGGGGAGAGGAGAGGGAGGGAGGAAAAGGAGGGATGCTTTTTAAATATCCTCGTTATAAAATATAATCGGTTAACTCAGTACGGGTCAAAACCCGGTTATCCGGATTGGGAATTGAAATTCCGAATCATTAAAGCGGTTCTTTCTGACTTGCTTGTGGGAACTGTTTTCGGACTCTCTGTTCTTAATCCGTATCCGGTTTTTAGTCTTTAAAATGGNCGGTTTTCACCTAAATTCGTAGAAAAATACACAAAAGGTAACTATACACATCAGTCCTCTTTATTTCTTTTACCCTTTTAAAAAAGAGAATGTATATAGCAACGAAATACAATCTCCGATAGATCTTTTCAATCCGCCCGATTCGCCAATCGTCCAACTTTTTCACGGAGTCTAATGCATTCGTCTATGATGCCTTTCGGTGCGCTAGGTTTTCTTTCGCCGCTGGTGCGTTGCCTGCCTGCCCATTTGTAAAATGTGGTGTTAGTCTTGTACATAGCCGTATCAATTTTCTGATTTACAAAATAAGACCCATCTCAGTCTCCTGAGTTCAGAATAACACATCATCACTACGGCAAGCACAATGATGAATTCCAGTCTTTCAGAAACGCCAGCCTAAATACGTTTCAACGGTGTAGTTTTACATGCGACACGGGCTTTTACCTAGACCCGATTCATAATATTAGTTAAGGAGAGACAATTGATTAGCAGAATTTTAGAGATTGGTGCTCCTGTTAATGGGGTTAATTAATCAAGAACTAAGTCTTTGCCTAGACCTATGATATAATGTTATTGCCATCTCCATGTGGAATGATTCACGGAATAAACTCAAAGTACGTTTCCGTAAATTCAATATGCTGTGCATGATCGTTTGATGGTACGCTAATCATGTGAACTGCATACAACACGGTAACACAGAGAGAGAGAGAGAGAGAGAGAGAGAGAGAGAGAGAGAGAGAGAGAGAGAGAGAAAGAGAGAGAGAAAGAAGAGAGAGAGAGAGAGAGAAAGAAAGAAAGAGAGAGAGTCCCCATAAACTTTTAATCAGAATAACCTTCTATGCCCCCTCCCTCCTCCCCCCCCCAAAAAAAAACAACAACAACAACAAACAAAACAACCAAACAACAACAACACTGCCCCCTCTACACACTCCCTCCAGTCAGACATTCGTGTTTCAGTGACCGTCTGTGATGTATTATGAGCACATTATAAACATGCAAGAAAACATTATTGTAATGGCTAGACGGATCAAACATACTCCTAAACAAGCCAATTATATCAATAGACTGATTGCTTTCACTCGATCCATCTCCTTGATAACTCCTTTCATCCTGGCATTTACCCAACTCTTTCTTTCTTTCTTTCTTTCTTTCTTTCTTTCTTTCTTTCTTTCTTTCTCTCTTTTTTCTTTCTTTCTCTTTCTTTCTTTCTTTCTTTTTCTTTCTTTCTTTCTTTCTTTCTTTCTCTCTTCCTTTCTCATTCGAATGTTCTTTTTTTATTTTCCTCCCTTTCTCTTCATTTCTCTCTCGTTCATTCGTTTCTTTTTCTCCTTTTACGCCCTATCCTTTCTTTCACTCCACATCCATTGTGTTTCGTCTCCAACGTCGTCCAGCCGGTCTAGTATACACAGTATTTACAAACACAGTTCAAGTGGATGATACACATCTCAATCACAAGCAATAGAAAGACAGACTTGATAGCTTCTTTTCAGCTCACGGAAAACGTGCACATTGCGTGAGTGTCAGAAAAGAAACACACGTGCAGGTGATGGAAACCAGTCTCTTGGGGGTTGAAAAGGGGGCTGGCCCCCCTCTCTAGTTACCCCCGATGGAGCAACAGTTTAGCTAACAAAGGGACATCACGAAGCTTAATATTGAAAAGATCTGCTTATTGCATCGGGAAAAAAAAGAGTTATTTATAGCATCACATTCTGTGATCAGGACTTGCGTTGAAGAAGCGCAGACTCCCAACGAGTGGGCAAATTGATGATTCACTGGTGCATGTACCCCGAGCGAACGGTCTCCATCTTGCCCCGATGACGTCATCTGAGAAGAGTTCAAAACTTCCAGGCTATCGACTGTAGACAGGAAGGGCAAACTGGATCAAAATGGTCAAACCAAATCAGAGACCCAGCCCTTTGTTTACTTACACATGCGAGGGATTCTAAAACTCACGTAACTTCGTGAAGTGTCTGTTTACTCTGCGAGTCTTTGTTTGTTTTTGCTTTTATATTTTTTTCCCCAGCATGATTAGGGCCTCTCTGGTGTTCAAGAGCTTGAGCATTGATTATTCTGCACTTGCACAAGTGAGGCATTTATTTTGTTAAAGAGGTGGGCCATACTAAGGCCACTCCTCACAGAGAGTAAGGAATGATCAACGCTTAACTGATCGAATGACTTTTCATGCTTGTGAGGCATGAAGACGCGACAATGGTCCTATTTCTAAACACAGAAACCAATCCCATTGTTTACAAGTACCTCTGACCCAGACAATGTTGCTGTTCCCATGCCATTCGAAGAGACAGCTGAGACTAGTGCTAAAATGAAAGTTCAAAGCAACGACAAATGACAAAGCTCCGAGTCTATGAAATCAGAATGATGCTTCCAGAGTAGCCATATACAACAGTGAGTTATCTCGATGATGCAAGGTAACACGAGAATCATGGAAAGTTTTGTACCTCATTTACAAGTCCTGCGGAAGCTCATGCTGAACTCCGGAAGATGCAGAGCGGATTTCGTGGTGCAAAGCGTGAGCACTGTGCTTGCAGATATGGCAATGCCTCGTTCAGCGTAAAACTACAGCGGCGTTGCCAAGATCTTTGCAAAGCATTCAAGCGTTGGAAAAAGAACAAAGGCAAGTTGATAAGGACAGCTCTGGCACAACGGAGGTACATACTGTTCAAAAAACACCAAGGGATGCGATGGAAGGTTTCTTCTATACAGCTAAGGTGAAAGTTTATCGTTCCTGTATCATCACATGGCCGGATCGTATTCGTCCTGCCCGAGCTTCCGGTTGAGGATGGCCAGTGGCCCCACCCCTCCCTGAAAGCCACTGTTGTTGTTGTGGGCTCCCCGCTGCGCCGTCTCCCACAACTGCTTCTGCATCATAGCCAAGCTGATCTTGTTGGCTTGCAAGAAGTCTTTCATGGAGATCATTTCTCCGGAATTCCGACGATACTCGGAATCACTGTCCCCATCGGCGTCTGTCACCGTCACCGTGGGTGCCTTGCCCCCTGCTGCTGCTGCTGCCCCCGGTGTTGCCGCTCGTTGGAGATGTCCCGGCGTAATGGCGTTGCGGCGTGTCATGGGCGGCTTCCGTATCCGGCACTCACAGTTGAGTTTCCGCAGCATCCAGTTCAGAACCTGCTTGATCACGATGGAAGTCACGTTGAACAGGCTGTAGATGCAGCAACAGCCCAGAACGATGAAGCAGAAGTTGCCTAACCGATAGAGTACTACATGAGGGTACTCAGCCTTTTGACTGACCACGTAGTCACCAAAACCAATAGTGGCGAAGGTCACAAAGCAGAAGTACATAGCTTCCCAGTATGTCCACTCCTCCATGGGTTTATACATCCCTGAGGCACACACCGCCACCACCAATGCTCCTAGTAATAATATCAGCATCACCCAATATACGGACGGCTTCCACGAATCCAGTTGCTCATCCTCTGAACCCTGACTGGAGCGGCGTCGAGCTCCTATGATCCCTTTCTTCCTCTGTCCCCGCTCATGAATGGCGCGGAGGATGTAAGCCAGGAAGGTAATGATGCGCTCCAGGAAGAGATTGAAGAACAGGATGGCGCCTGCGCAGCCGAAGAAGCCGTAGAAGATGAGTACCACTTTTCCAGCGACTGTGCGTGGCGTCGTCATGCCGAAACCTGCAAGCAAGAACAGATGAGAACAATATTAGGATTTTGTCTGATGTTAATTATTTCAGGTTTCCATAAGTCATTTTAATATAGGACAGCAGCCATGCAGTTCACATCATATAAAATTAATGAAAAATTTCACACCAGATATAGAAAGAAAGAAAAGAAAACGGACAATAAAAGGAGATGAAAGAAGAATTATAGGATATAATGAGAAAATAATCCACTAAAAAATACTATGTCGAAGCACTCTATGTGTGGCCAGGAAGGGGCAATTTCTCCACATTTAGAAGTCAGTTCTAAATTAGTCTTTGTTTGGTCTGCCATAGTCAATATTTGCTCCATTAATTTTGGAACATTTGATAAGATAAGGACGCTATTTCTCTTGACAAAATCTAAGGACTCTCCAAGGGTGTCTTCGGTCACAGCGAATTTAAGGAAGAGAGATGGTCCCTAGATACTCTCCAGGGACTTTTCGAGGGATGCTCTCTCTTTTTTTAACCCTGTCCCTAACACTAACCCATGCACATCTTGGGAGAGTTCCAAGATTTTGGTTTGGAGTCAAGGTGACGATATGCAAAACAAATCATACAAATTCTTCATCATGATATTGTATAGAAGAGCTCATGTTATTGAAACGGGCTGAAAAATCTTCAGCAGTAGCAAGAGATCCCACGAGCCTATCAGTTGGAGTTGAGATGACATTAGGCAAAACAAAACATAAAAAAAATCCTAATCACAATGTTTCTATAAAAATTTATGTTCTCGGCATGCTGCTTTTGTGATTACTGCTGCTATTGTTGTTGTTGTTTTTATTGGTGGTGATGGTGATGATGATTCTGCTGCTGTTATTTTTGGGATTTGCTTATTATACAAATTGGAGATTGTCTGGAAGAAGAAAAGGAGGCGGTAGATCTAGATGTATATAATGTAAGCTAGACAAACGATGACCCTGTCGATACCATGGCAACCGACCGAGCCAGATTAGGCGATAAAAAGGAATGTCTGCGTTCATAATCCCACCAGCCAGCCTGGCAATATATAATCCAGTTCTATTTACAGAAAGATTGAGAGACAAATGATATATATAAAGTACTAGGAAAGACGAAACATTCTTGCCACGGCAAAACCTTCTGATAACGCAACCAGGCAATGGACTGAGTACATTTGGACCACTTTATACAAGGACAAGAGTTTACCATATTCCTGCTCAAGAAAGAACCACCAGAAGGATTAGAAGAATACACCGTGATATCCGAATAACCGGCTATAACGCGGGGACGTTTTATAAAGGTTTTACTATATTTAGTTTTTATGTAATGCCCACCACGACGGTCAGATGCCTTGTTAGGAAACTGTTGGTAAGATGGTAGGGAAAATAAGAGGTGCAAATGACCCAAAGAAACACAGGCCTGTCACACAGTTCTGTTTATAGGAAGATGGTGGCGGTAAATTTTAACTTTTGGAGAATCATCCATAGTTCTATAAGTCTAGTAGAATACTCTTAATCACAAATCATCAAGAACATTAGATATCACGCAAATAAAAGAGGAGTGCCATCCTCCAGTCACTTTCATAAAGAACATCCTGTCTTGTTTTCTGAAAAACATTTGACATTAATTGCGAGTTGCGATAAAACATGTTATGATTGAGTCTAATCAAGTGTTTTTTTTATTTTATACTATCACCGATGAACGGAAACGTCAAACTCCTGTGCTTAGGAGCTCTGCCAGGTATTATATGGTTTAGGGTAAGTACAAGATTAGAAGAGAGAACGCCCACATGAGAAAGTTCACGAGTAACAGTAAGGTCTAGAGATTATCTTAAGGTTGCCTTAGCTTCTCTAACTCTACTTCCTATTCCCAATCCCTAAACCAAGTATCAGGTCCCTGAATATTATCCAAGTAGGCACCATTCGATACCTAACTGACTGACACCATCGTCTAGAACTGTACTTCTTAATGAGATCTATGCAGCATTTCCTGACGGTCACGTGACGAAGGTAATACATTACCATATCTAATTTACGAGTTTGCAGTTTGGCTTGCACATCTTCCATGTCAAATCAAAAGAGTGCTGCATAGAGAAGATTTGATCACCAAGGCGAATTTAATGAAAAGTGATTAAACAAAACAAAACCAAAAACAAAACCAACGGGAGGTTAGATCAGTTGTTCCCTGAACATCCTCTGATCAGCTCTCTTTGAATTTGCATAGAGGATTGCAGGCCAAAGAGTGAAATAGTGAAATAATCATGGCGATGTATTTCCCTCGTCACGTAACAAAGGGGCGCGTTCCCCCCTCCCCCTCCAAACACACACACACACACACACACACACACACACACACACACACACACACTCCGAAAGCGCTGTTTAGACCTCATTAATGATTTGAAATTTTATGAGAGCCCAGCGCAATAAACTCTTCTTTCAACACTTGGGAATAATCTCTGGCGCAGTGGCTATTAAAGATTTAAGAGGCGTGAGGTAAAAATCAGTTGGGCCTCTTATAACATTGACGTTACCGGCTGTAAATACAATCGAGTTGATTCACATATTCATGAAATGATTGCAGTCTCGCAGCTCTCTCTCTCACACACCAGTCAGAATGTCCCAGAAATCGAGAATGAATATATCTCTTACCATCGTAAGAATTAAGTAGTTCATCGGTGTTGAGTGCGCCCTCCGCAGCGTCCATCATGCAGAGTTATTGTAATTCTTGCGATGGTAAGAGATCCCACCGTTAATGCGCAAGCTCTCATATGTAATTTTTACGATGGTACCAGACCCCATTAATAATGCGCAAGTTCTGAACTGATTAACGAAGTGTGCGTGAGTTACACATGCTGGAAAACCTGGAAGAAATTAGACTATGTCATTCTGGTTATTTCTTTAAAGCTGAGAGCTTGTACAATGCCAGTTAAAGATGGTGGGGGGAGGGAAGAGGGATGAGAGTATGGGAGGCAGATTTAACATGGGTGAAATGTATAAGAAGATGATTAGAGAGTAGATCAAGAAGTAAAATGTCGCCTTATTGACGTCATTCGACAGCTCTTTTCGTTAAAAAGTGTGTGGTCTAGATGTTGCTGATCTTGCCGATACAACACTGGCATTTAACAATGTTTATTATAATAAGGAATTCCAGACAACATAGGCAGGAATGCTGGCAATACAGAAAGAAAAAAAGGCATTGGTTATCCTGCTAACAATCTTTTCATTTGATTGCGGTGTTGTTTATTCTCCTTCCTGCTCTTTGTCTTCTCTCTTTCTCTTTCTCTCTCTCTCTCTCACTCTCTCNNCCCCCCCCCCCCCCCCCCCAACTCTCTCTCTCTCTCTCTTTAAGTGTGTCCTGCAGTCCGGTCTCCTGTCATTTCGATTTTATCTGTTGTAGGGAAGTCCTTCCAGAACACATGCACAAAAGAAATATATACTGATAGACAGAGAGAGGCACATAATAAAGGAAAGTACAGCAGAGGACGCGAGCGGACGCAAGCCGACCGACAAGAGAAAGAGAGAGAGAGAGAGAGAGAGAGAGAGAGAGAGAGAGAGAGAGAAGAAGGACAATGAATAGTTAGACTGCGAAGAAAGACCCACATTTCACAATCAATTTTAGTGTATAGCAAAAACATTCAGTGTGAAATTGTAGTAAATCTGCGATGCATTAAGAATTAACCGTAGCAAATGGCCATTAAAACAACGAGAAAGAGAGAGAGAGAGAGAGAGAGAGAAAGAGAGAGAGAGAGAGAGAAAAGAGAGAGAGAGAGAAAGACAGCGATAGGGAGAGAAAGACAAAACAGAGAGAGAGAGAGAGAGAGAGAGAGAGAGAGAGAGAGAGAGGGAGAGAAAGAGAAGAGGAAGAAGAAAAAGAAAAACGAAAGAAAACCATTAAATCTGACATTTGATGCAATGCATTTACATTTAGGTCGCTCAGCGATAGCTAAAGCTACTTAAGGAGGCCTCATTAATGCCGCTTCTTTCCCCTCCCCCCTCCNCTCCCTCACCGTCCCCCCTCCCCACACAACAAACCAAAGAAAAAATCAGCTCCTTCATTGGACCACTGAACCCGGATGTTGGACAGAGCAACATTTTCCGTGATTACCAGTTTCGGTCAACAACCAATCAAGAGCGACAGCAAACGGTTGGCCAGTGACTTTAAACATCCAGACCCATAAGCCTAAGTGCTAAAAACACCATTGAAAGTGTTTTCACAGCTGGAGAGCCAAACGAGGGAGGGCTGTCCAAAGTGGCAGGTCTGATGTGACATTGCCTTTTAGTAGTACGTAGGAATGTTATTTTAAGCCATAAACCTCACAGTTCTGAAGTCGTAAAAGTAAATCTCTAGTGGCCGCAAATGAGCTAAGAGTCTAAATGGGTAGATCCGTTGAGGGACTGACTCGAATTTCTTTCTGTCGTTATTCTGAACCTCATTCAGACTTCGGTCTCAAGTCAGTAAAAGGTAGTTGTCCATAAAAAAGCTTAAGGGAATAAACATGATACGAGGGTGCATCCACAAAGCCATGGCCTCGCCCAGAAAAAAAGTGAATTTGACAAAGTGAAAATATAAGAGTCTTCAAGGAATGTTCTTGATCATAGGACATCAAATCTTAAGATACAGTGTTCCTTTAGCAAATTGCATGATTCTTAATTAGGCAGGGATGGGTATTTTCAGAAAAATTAATAGCTTCACTGTGTTTAGAAAAACTATCCCATGCAGATGTTCTTTCAGTTTCTTTCAGTTCCTTTTTCGTCATATTTTTTTTCTTGGAAGTCAGGTGGAGTCAAAACGTTTAATCCGCAGCATAAGAAAGAAGATTGAATGCGCAGCGAGAACATTCAGTCACCGCCACTTGAAGAGTTTGAGTTCGCGAAAGTTTTTTTCCTGTCTAACGAAGAATCCTGTCACTTGCATAGGACAAATAAATTATTATTATGTCGAAGTCTGGTGCGCTGTCATGAGGGACATGATAAAAAAAAGCCCTATTAATTTCTTCACTTTTTACAATTTATACTTCATAATTTATGTTTTTTTTTCTGGGCAAGGTTACAAGCTTTTTGATCCGCCCACGTACTTCCAAGTCTCAAGATACTTCGTGGTGACAGTAATGGCTCTCATGATACTTCAGAATACATGTGGGGCAGAACAACGAACAAACCCCACGGGTTCGCAGCCTTCAACATCCTTCTAGAAATAAAGCAACAGAAGGACAGTTGGGATTTTGACCGAGTTATCGTTCAACGCCGCTACAGTGTCAAGATTTGATGATCCGAAACATTATCTCGTATCTTGTGAGATGGGAGTTGCGTCCCGTGAAGATCTCAAAGTCACTCTGCTTCGAAAAGGGCTTAAGTCAGACTTAGGCTGTTTAAGATAGGGGTACCATGTTGTACCATATTTGTGGAGTAGCGTGGCCGAATGATTACGGCACTGGACTCAAGATCTAAACGTCTTAGGTTCGATGCCCAACCTCTATAAGTGCCTTGGGAAAGCGTTTAATTCACATTTTCATCAGTCCACTCATCTGTAAAATGGGTACCTGCCTATAGGCAGTGGAAAATTTTGTCAGAATCGCTAGTGTTTAGTGCCTGTAATTGGCAGCTCCCATGTTGAAATGTTAAAAAAAAAATCAAAATGCCCTAGTGTTTTCTATTTAAAAATGACAAAATTGTTGCTGTTGTATTAATGACATATAACCAGGGCTGTAATTCCATCTTTCAAGGCCTCCCCACATAATCAACTCGTGGGAAACTTCACCTTTTATGTATCAACTCCTAATAGTTTTCTTCACTTTTTATCAAGGGCCCCCTGCCACTCGGGTGCCTCCACATTGCAGGCGCTGTGGGAGATACTTGTTACGGCTCTGGGTATAATGTAGCCAAAAAAAAAAAAAGGAAATACCTTAATCATGGTACTTGTTAAATACTGCAACACAACCAGAAGGTTACGCACTAAGACTCTTTCCTCATCCGTCAGCCACTCACTCCCTGGTTCAAGGCTCCAGGCTACGGGCTCCGGGCACCGGACTTCGGGTTCCAGGCTACGGGCTACGGGCTTCGGACTCGGGGCTGCGGCCCACAAAACGCAAACTACTACTTATTACAGCAAATCCTCACTACTATATTCTCTCCTTCCTCCCCCCCAACCGTAGTACCCTCCACGTAAGTATTCTTTATTACGCCTCTGAAGCCGAAGTAAAACATGACCGTCCAGTCTAATCGATATCACTGGCCATAATCATAACATTACGGGTGGGATCGATATAAATGGTTTTGTCACAGCACAGTTTTGACGTCAATGAGTCTAAATGTGCCAAAGCTGCCAACAGCGCAGAAGTAACGACAGGGCCGTAAATGACCTACTCGGACCCCAAACCTACTCGCCAACAAGCGTTTTAGGCAAGCCCAGCTTTTCCCATCCTCGAGATAGCTACAGCATAATTTTAGTCTTGGTATCGAAGCAAAACAGACCTATTCGTTGCCTTGGGAACGAACTAACGACCTTTCCCTTTATATGCTAGCTAATTTGTTTTGTTTCCATTGCTTGGGCTATGGTTCCGTGGCTACGGCCCTGACAGAGTCTCCAATCCTGGACTCCCATAATGTAAGGTTATCAAGGATATTCAAAGGATTCTTGCATGGGGTCTCCAGGTAAACTTCAGAGCGCTGTCATAGTGCGAGCTGTCGGACGTCTCGGACGTCGGCTAAAAGGAGGATGTCCGTCTCTGGCTATGGGACCGGAAGTGGATAGAAGGCTTGGTGTGTGGGCCGAACTAAAGCACCTGACATACTGTCAAAGAATTCGTAAGAGGACAAAAAATGATGACGATATTGTCAGCCTTTTGTTTGAAGAGGAGCAGAAAGAAGCACCAATCAATATCGTCATTGTGTCCGCCCCTCTCCAACTCTATTTTGTTGGAGGAGTAAGTAAGTTGGAATACTCGTGCAAAAATCCCAAAAAACTCGAAGATGACGTCACAATACTCCACTCTATATGGTTCTGATATCACTAACCTCAAGGTCCAAAATTATTAAAGGAAAAGGGGTAGATGTTTGCTTCACAGTTTTAAAATTCCACATTATTTTCTCAAAAAAATTTAAGCGGTGTACATTCACATTCTGCCTGACCATTTCTGGGAAAACATCGCTGAATGTCGGGATTTCCAGGGTGTGTATGCCACAATTATTTGTGCTATGTGACGTCAAAAAGCGAGAAAAGCAACAGACAACTGGGGCTGACCCATGCGCAAACCGTCTGTTCCAATCTTCTTCTAGCCTATCTCGCGTTTTGACGTCACGCAGAACAAGTAATGGCAGGGCGAGCAGGTGAAAATTCTGACATTTCAGCAGATTTTTTTTTTTCAGAAAGTGTCAATCGAAAGGAAAACTATATGCGGTTTAAATTTTCTGAAACAATAATGTGGACATATTAGGCTGTGAAGCAAATAATTACTGATTTAAAAACTATTTTTTTAAAAAGCTTCTGCACAGATCAGTGCTTGACGTCATACGGTAACTTCTTTACACTCTGAAGCCCACACGCTCGAAACAAAGGGGTTTTCCCTCAATAATCCCCTCTTGTCATCTCTGTAGTGAATCGTGTGAAAGACTGAACAGAAATACACTTAGCTCAAAACGAAATTCTTGCCTTTAAAGACGCAGACCTCTTGATAATTTATTTCCACAAATGATGTGGGAAACTTGGATTTTTTTTTTTCTTGAGAGATCAGTAAATGAATGAACGAAAGCTATTGAAGAGAATCTAATCGGTACATCTTTTGCTACGTCGTGATCTCGTATAAGTACTGTTATTATTAATACGGTGTACACGTGTGCTGCAACCACGCCAATTTCCATGTTACGGGTAATAATGTTACTCTTATCTTATCTTTTTTATTTTATCTTATCTTACTTTATCTTATCTTATTTTATCTTATCTGTAAGGAGTAGCCGAATGACATAAATGCAAAGATTGAATAGAAATAAACGGATGAAATACGGAAAGAAGGAATGTTTTTTAAGAAGAATATATGCAAGAAATGTGAACTTCAAATTATCATAACCCCATTATTCGCAACTTCCTTTCTCAACACAACAATATCTAGGCAGTAGGCTGCTGTATTTTCTACATCTAAATCGCTAAAGGAAAGAGAAACGCAATACCGTTTTAACTGTACACAGTTTTTTTTCAGGAGCTGTGGTTAAACAGGGTATGAGACAACTGAACGCAAAACAGAGAAATGAGTTTGGCAGGTCAAACGAAGAGCGGTGTTAGAAATGACTGAAAACAGTGACTGAATGAAGCCAAATGAAGTGGAGAATAAGTGAATGACCAGACAGTGTGGCAACCCAGAAATCTGGCACATCTGACATTAATGACAACGTCTGGACAAACTCACACTCAGGCCAGAGATTGCTGGTGGGCCGATACTGTGTTTTTAGGTATCGCGATCTGCAGCTTTCATCCTTTAAGTATTGGAAGTATTTAATTCCATTTTTATTCTGATACTCCTTAAAGATTGGGATTTCGATCTCTTTTGATACTGTCGATACTTCTTGGTTTTGCTACAAGGACATGCGATTTTAGTTACACAAACTGCCACTGCTTACATCGCAAGAAACGAAATCGTCTCAAAACCCCTGAGAAGTTTTGATACCGACATCGACATTGTTGATTGCCGCGAGTCTCGATACTCAGATACCCTGAAACGATACCGCCCACCACCACCACTGGTGACCCAGGGAGAGCAGGGCTCAACAGCACAGAACAAGTCCACCCGGTAATTTTGATGTCGGCGTGGCTTCCTTTGAAAGGAAAGGTAGAAATTGGACGTAAGGATTCGTGTTATAGAGGAATTGTGTTTTCACCATGGTATTTGTTTCAACGGCCGTAAAGTACATGGAGCTGAGATTAGACCAAAAAACAAAAAAACCGCCATTTTGGCATGCGTGTTGGGGTTAACACGACTGTTTCAAGTTATGTGGTGAAATTGTAATCGCTCTATTAGGTCTTGTACCCAGAGTTATGTAAGTTCACTGCTTTTGCGCAGTCGTTTCAGAAACTTAAGGCAACTGCACTGGGACATGACGCAAGTTGAGATAAAGCGGAGGGACGATTAGGCAAACAAATTTTCATTCTATACAGAAAACGCTTGGTTTTCTAATGTAGGATACCGAGTACCGGTGTATCCAGGTATCAGAATACTCAAGCATTGAAGACAAAGTGTCGATTCTTTAGAAGGCTAAACAAAATATTATTTGTTCCCTATAATTTAAGGAAAATACACGCAGGGGCTTCGCATTTACCAAGACAATAAAAATCACTACAGACAACTTTCACGTTAAGTCTTTCTTACTCTTTAGGCCCACTTGCTCTTATCTGTTCTAGGGTCTTAGGAACAATGTTGTCTAATTTTGTGAACTAACGATATCTACAAGAAACATCACCGATGTTTTGATGGCATCCCGTAGTTTAGTTATCGTCGGGCAAAGTTAGATAGCACTGTTAATGCGGCCGCTAGCGACTAGTGCTATCACACACAAAAGACAGCCTGATTCTATGTCTTTTAAATTAAACAAAAATATTTGCCAGTACTATAAAAGGGCAATAAGACCAGCGCTAGCGTCAGTCTAGACTTCATTGTGCCGATACCTATATCGGGTATTACTTACAACGATAATAGTCTCGATTTTGATGCTTAGATCTAATATATCGCCCACCTTTACTGAATACTGCTAAAAAAATAAACCACTGTACTGTGTATATATATATATAAAAGCAACAACAACTATTAAAAAAAAAGTAGGTTCATAAACCTGAGATCAGACCAGCATAAGAGAGGGAGTAGACCTCATGTAAGTTCAACGTTATTACAAGCTCAGAGGAGAAAGAAGGCGGGTATTTACAGCCAGAAGGGTTGTGAAATCGAAGTATAGTATTCTGAACGCACCCTACTCTTTACCTCCGGTGGGTCCTGCCGGCGGGAGTTCTTGGGAAAAGAAGACGGTTGATTTGATTACAAGCCAGAACGCGCGGAAGTACCCATCTTCTTGTGACCCTTGTGTTTGCAAAAGAAGCAGCCACATTGGCCCATATCTGATTAGGTTCTTGAGCTTTTTAAAGGAATAACATTTTTTTCTTGGGTGTGTCTCATTTTGCTGGGCTCTTTTGTTCCATCACGGGCTGAGAGTATGGTATTCCCCTAGACAGTCCACACGCTCGTACAGTACTAACATAGTTCTGGAGTTGCTTGGGAACACAGAGGCGGAGCAAAAATAAAAAAAGGTACATGTACATGCTAAGAGGCGTTTGAGGGAGTTACACTGGTGGTTGTTGCGTCGGATAGCTGAAGATGATTTGGAGGGGGGTGGGGGGGGGGCACAGGACTTCATCCTCCCTACAGTCATCCATTCTATTTGTATACAGTAGACATCGGTTAAAACGAAATCCGTGGGACCAAAGGCATATGTTCGTTTTAAACAGAATTTCGGGCTTTGACAGAGAAGCTTAATAACAGGAAAATGAATTGGGGCTTCATACTTTCTTTCGCTTTAGTGGTGCTATCGGTTTAAGTGTTTTCATTTAAACGTCGTCTACTGTTTTAGAACACACACACACACACACACACACACACACACACACACACACACACACACACACACACACACACACACACACACAGATACACAACTGCAAACTCAAAATAATTGACATAGCTAAAAGTCCACAAGATACAATCGCTAATTCACAAAGGAAGTGTTGTTATTTGAAATTGTGACTTTCTGGGAGTTTGGCGAGTGACTGAATCTTGGTCTGGACGTAAACATTCATAGAAAGCAACACTATTAATGTAATGATCACTCCTGTAGCATTTAACGCTCCTCCTTTATTGTTATGGTAGTACTTTAAAAAAAATACAGAAAATAGAAAAAAAGAAGAGACTTAGACCTAAGAAGAAAAAAAAAAAGGAAACTGCAAATGGTGAAGATTGCAGAGGCTCTTTAGTCGAATTCTTATTTTTTAAAAAATCTGTATTTTAGTTTGCTTTTAATATTTCTTTTGCCAATCCCAACTCTCAGAAAATCAACATGTTTTTGGAAAGCTCTAGCTGAAAGAAAGTAAGTTGCGACTTTGAAGAGAGGACGGAGACGAAGGAAGACAGGAAAGGATGAAGTGTTAATGGAAATGGCATTAAACGCTCATTATTGCTTTGTGATGGTATTTAAAGTTGCTACAGTAGTAATGGTCTTACGCAGAAATAAACTGTTATCACAAACCCGGAAGTAGCAACCTCTATCAGCCAATGAAAACAAGTGTTTCAGATCAACTCTATCAGCCAATAAAAACAAGTGTTTCAGATCCCATCAAGCACAACCAATGAAAACAAATCTTTTAAACTGCGTCAGTCAACCAGACTCCTCGATAAGAGATTCTTTTGATTTCGAGTGTCTCACGAAAACTGTGTTCTTACCTTCTTAAATGGACCCGGAAGTGAGAGAATGAGAATGTTTTCAGATGTCAGAAGTTAGATTCCTGGACAAGAGGCATTCGTATTTTGATTGTCTCACGGGAGATGTCTTCCTAGATCCTTCCTAGATCCTTCCATAGATGACATAATGACTAACATTCTCTACTCAAGCACTAAGGAACAAAACTTTTTGGAGATAATGAAACTCATGATGGCAACAAATGGCATTTATCGAGAAATCTGACTGACTGAGCCGTTGATTGCAAAAACTTTGCTTTCATTGGCTGACTTACTGTAATTATCTTTCTTCCGGGTGTACTTATGAATTTTATAGTGCCAGTGGTCACTCCTCATTATGCATAATCCGTGCAGTGCCGGGTAAAAATTTAGTTCAGAACATCAGGAAATTATAACTGGTTTCCAAAAATTTGGAGACGTCGCATAATATCAAGACCTATTTTATGCAATGCATTTCTTTTTTCAGCTTTGCGTTATCCACTGAATACAGCCATGCATTTGTTATAGCTATTTATAGTATGAACAGTGGCTCTGATAGGGCCTAGATCCAGGTTTATGTTGTTACTACATGAATATCACATCATATACATCATATGTATGCATAACATAGGAACGG
>JAWQUT010000299.1:142553-160918 GCA_033807755.1 Ellobium chinense | reverse complement strand
GAGGGCCAGGGCGCTGCAGCGCTGGCGATCAGCGATCAGTTCATTTTAATAATATTATGTATTTACATGTATGATTTGTATTGTTATGTGTGTTTGTATTATGAATGATATGTATAACATTGAATGACACTTAAAACAATTTATTTTCCTACCGGGTAAATAAAGTCGTATTTTCTTTTCTTTTCTTTTCTTTGCCATGACAATATGGCATTTTTGTCAATAACGGAATGAACTGCCGCGAGACAATGCTAGAATATAAAACTTCCTTGTTTCCAGGGAACAATCATACTCTGTGTCAGCGCGATATTTTATCATCGCCATCATCGTTATTATTATCATTTTTATCGATAAGATATAACACTCAAAAACTTTCGTCAAAAACTACAACAACAACAACGGCAGACACAAGGATAAAGAAATAGCTGTCGAGACTGAAGAAATCGCAGCAACAAACAAAAAAAAACAACCCAGCAACCTCAACAACAGCTCTATAAAACAGTGAAAAACATAAGCTACACACCAGTCTTCAAAACAAAACAACCCCCATTGTTTCAATCCTACTAAATCTCTGACAATATATCAGGCACTTATAGAACATTAACGGTTTATCATCTCTTTACATTGAAGAGCTAACTCTGTAGGCCTACTGTGTAATATTACGTTAGGTTGTTTGACACCAGCGTTAAATGTTATCTTATTCCATCAGATAATCCGATCTCAAAGGAGTAGACGGATACTATTCTTAAAAACTCACAGAGAGCGATACAGACGATCTTTTTTTTGCCACCAGCCATTCGCCTTAGCAGTGTTTCTTAATTAATGTGGTATGCTTGTACGTAAAGCGTGGTGTGCAGGGTTGGGTATAGGTGCAGGGATGTGTGTGTGTGGGTGAACATTATTAATCTGTTTGTATTTTTCATTGTATTGTTATAAATGCTGTGAAAACGAATTTCCAAATCTGGATAATAAAGGCTTATCTTATCTTATCTTATCTTATCTTATCTTATCTTATCTTATCTTCGAGCGTACTGAAAATGAAAATAAAAATACTGTACAACATTTATTTACCCCGTAGGGAAATTGATTTACAATGTTATACAATGTTATACATCTCATTCGTAATGCAGACACACACAACAATACACATCGAACATGTAAGTGTATAATATTACAAATGAAATACATAATAAAGTCGTTGCTGGTCGCCAGTGGTGCAGCACCCTGGTCCCCCTAGCTCTAACGCCAGATACTCAATTACACATGAGTCGAGTGAGGAAATGGAAGTGAAGTGTCTTTCTCAAGGCTACTTCAGCGTGAACCGTCCGATCTATGAGTCAAACACACAATATTATGCCTTAGACTTGACAGTCTTCAGTTTCTGAGTACGATTCACAAACCACATGGCCACGCTGCCTTCCCATTGCAGCCTAGGGATTGAGTTACATCTCATTAAGAACCTGTGGTTATGCAAGAATTGAATATAAATACCATGCTGATAATGCGCTTGAAAACAAGTTAGAGTTGACAGTTTTCATGGAGAGAAAACGTTAAAGCAAAGGGGTAGTGGTTACATCAGTAATGAGGAAGATGTAGCACGATTACTTGATGGAGTCACATTTATTTGGAGTTGGTCAATGTCAGTTGGAACACACCTTCAGACACAATAAAATTCAGCAAAAGCAAGGACTGCGGCCACGATAAAGTTAACGTTAACGTTTAGGAAAACCTGTCTACTGGCTTAAGATTGAGAGTTAACGTTGACTCCCTCGAGATTAAAAGCAAGATTATTGTGGCTGCTGGTCTTGCAATGTTACCTGAGAAGTAAAGCTGAACATTTGGAGATAATGCCGTGGCAGTATTATTTCATAACTTTCTAACAGCTAAAGCTACTTTTTTTAGGCGTTAATACTTTCATGACTAATGCCTTCCTTTTTGTGATTGCAAGACTTAAACCTTTGATTAATAATGACAAGTTGTTTACCCATTTGTATTACAGACCTCCCACGAAGTCTGGAACTAGCGGAAGGGCTACTCAGGGAAATTTGAAACGGAAGACTGGAAATCTATGTTCAACAATGCAGACAGATAAGCGCTCACGTAAGCCAAGGATGAAATATTTCCATCTGACGCTGTGAATAATCGTTTCTCTGTAGATGCGATTACTTAAATTGTTTCCACCGAAGTTTGTTAACAATCGTTACTTTGTTGTTGCTCGAAGCGTCTCCATTTGAATATGTTGTAAATCTTTGATGGTATGATTACTCTAAGTGATTTCATCTGGGCTTGTTACATTATGCTCTTCAGTAGTATTACTATTCGAAGTATTTCCATTTGATTATGTAATTAATCATTTGTTTGCTTTTATGACTGCAAGAAGTTTCAGTCAGAGTTTATAATCAAAAGCTTCTTTTGTTGGTATGATTACATGAAATGTTTCCACCCGAGTTTGTAAATAATCATTTCTTCAATGATTCGATTACTCCAAATATTTCCATCAGAGTGTATCGATAAACATTTTTTGCTGGTTCTGGTCATTCAATGGTTTTCCAGCACAGTTTATCAGTAATCGTTCATCTGCTGGTATGATAACTCGTAAAGTTTCCTTTAACAATCGCTTGTTGGTTTGATTACTAGTAAGGTCACCAACTAATCTGAGCAAAACTTCAGTGCAAAAGTTGGGCCTGGTATGAAATAGAAATCGTTCATTTAAGGTGTGGGTCTCTGCATAACAAGACGGATTAAGGATGGGCATATGCCGCGAGAGTCCCCCTTTTCCCTAATGTTTAAGGGGACAGATCACCTTTACATTGTAGATTGTAATGCGCTATAGTATTGTGCGCAGATCATTTCTAATTCAGTAGATTTTGCATGCAAAATTGTACACCAAAGTACAACATAGTTTTTTTTTCTTCTGTTGTGGGCGAGAATCCTGGAAAACTTCAGATCAACATACAAAGTATCTAAGATACCTGTGTAAAATCTGGTAATGATGTAACCAATGTATTTTGAGATCAAGTTTTCCTAAGATCAACACCACAATAAGAAAAAGCACACCATCAAGTACTTTGAAGGGCGTATTTGCATGCAAAATGTACTGGATTAGAAAAGGGCATTGCCCACCACAGTAATGCACTGTGTAATCTATAGCGGTAAGATGGTCTGTCCCCTTAAGCTGAGGGAGAGGCTAAATAATATGTAGTTATTCCTTCTCCTCATTCTTTCTGTTTATCACAGTCTTCTATCCTCCACTCCTCTTCCCTCCACATTCTCTGGTCAGCAATCGATCTCAAAGCCAGAAAGTGGCACTGACAAATCGAAAGATCGACTTCTCAAAGAAACCCCGCAAGTCATTCTGGAAACAGCGCCAAAAATGGAGCCTTTGACAGGAACATTCTATTTTATCAGCAAACCCTAACGATTTTATCCTCAACACTTAGACTGGAGTCAAGCTATAAAAATAGCGAGATTCGAGTCACCGCGCCCCAAGAGAAACAACATCCAAGGACATTAAAGAATGTTGATCTTGCCCAGTGGCGGCTCACAACCCCCCCCAAAAAATAACACGTGCAAACTCTTCCCTCCCCCGCCATTTCTTCAAATAACGACAACACATAAATCTAATAAATCTAGACTATGTCAGATCCGGTGTTCTTGCTCTAAACAGCAATAACAAAGATTAAAGTCTGTATTAATAATCTGTATTAATAGGATAATGCAAAGCTGAAAGACAAAAGAAATGCATTCAACAAAAAGCGTCTCAAAAACGGAATCATTCACACACTTCGCACCCGGCATGACCCCCCCCCCTNNNCCTTTCTTTCCCCCCTTTCTCTCCTTTCCGTTCTACTTTAGTGATGCAGGCTTCCATTCTCACGATACTTATAGATTTTCCTCACAATTCCACGTGAAACTTCTTCAAGTCTATGCAACACTTCAAGGGTCCCTACAATTTGCTTGGTCTCCGTAGTTTTTGGAAATCAGGTATAATTTCTTTATATTCTGAGCTAAATGTTACCTGGCACCGCACGCATTGCACTTAATGGCAAGCCGCCACTGATCTCGTCTTCTCTACACAACTCTAGGCAAAGCGCACGCATACGTTTTTTTTTTTGTTTTGTTGTTATTCTAGATAGATGTAGGTCGAGGTGCTCACTTGTGACAAAGGATAAAAACACATGAGTACAATAATGACAGGCAAACAGAAATTATAAGTCATTGTCTGAGCTTCAAAGGGTGCTGTTCAAACGACTGTTACGTGGATATATTGTATTCTTCATCTAAAAAAAAAACAAAAACGGCATTGATGATGTGCTCCATGTAATTTTCTTCCTTCACAGCGCGCATTATACCTCTCAAAGGAAAAGTACGCGTTGGCATTTGCGCGCGCGCGCTCGCACACACACACACACACACACACACACACATACACATACATACATACACACACACATACACACACTCACTCACACACACACACACACACACACACACACACACACACACACACACACACACACACACACGCGCGCGCGCCTACCGAAATGGAATCATGCACACACTTCATTGAACAATCGCACCCGGCATGACCCCCTCTCCTCTTCGTTTTTTTTTTTTTAGTGATGTAGTCATCCATTCTCACTGCACAAGTAGACGCTCCTCATTCAACATGAAGTGTCCTGAGGTCTATGGAGCACTTCAGTGTGTGGGTTGGTTTTGTCACGTGACAAGGGTATCTCATGGGGGCATGTCAACTTCAAGAGAGTTGCACCACAGTTGCACCAGAATCGCATGGCCAAGGCATATTCAAGCCAAACTGATCTAAAACCCCGTTGTTGTTTTTTTTTGTCCTTGTTTGTGGATCAGTTTGATTGGAACACTCCTCGGTGTGCAAATGTGATGCAGCTCTCCTCGGATTTGACATAGAAGTTTGCACATCAAAGTGCGAAATCATACATTAGTTTTGATAACGTATTGCTCTCGTCACGTGACCATGATCAAGTGATGCATAGATCTCATTATATCAACATATCAAGATGAACGTTTCCATCACATGAAAAACAAAACAAAACAAAAATTAGGCCCTGCAAGCAACATTGAGAAATCCTGGAGATATTCACTGGAATATTTCGACTGCCTATGTCCCAAAAGCCCAGCAACATTTTAAAGACACTTTATACATAACACGGCAGTATTAGCTGGAACATCTTGCAACAACAGAACATATCAAAGGACATAAAAACAGAGGTGACGAATGATAAAAAACTCCACGATAGTCTCACGAGATGATTAGGAATGGATAAAATTAAACCGTTTATACGGACAGCAGAGGAGCAGCTAATAGTCGAGACTAGTCTCCTACATCTTGGTATGAATGAATAAATAAATAAATAAGACGTGGCACAAAACAAACAAGTCATCAATTTATGGAAATGACAACGGAAAACATTACAAAGACGAAACCAAAGAAGCAAACTTTTGTAAGATGTAGACCTGGGCTAGCTTTGATGTCTTCTTGATTAAAGATTACTTGATTATAAACTTGATTGTAAAGTCGACGGTATCTCAGACCGCGTAGTTTGACTGCCGTCTTGTCATCCACATCAATATGTTATGGGCCAGGGTTCCCCTGCTGCTTACGACGCCCGTCAGCATTTGATTACGGTGTGATCTGTTCTGCCCAGCTGTTTCTTCTTTTGCTGCAGCGTTACGTCTGACCCCGGGCGTGCGTGATTAAAGAGATTGTGAACATTACTGGCAGCATCTTCTGAGACTAAGATGCTGGGGCGTTGTCTCTGGTTGGAACCTAGTCTAGTCTGATCAAAGTTTTTTTCTCTGATGTGACGTGGCGAAAAGAGGAGATAACAAAATGTTGAACGACAACAGAAAATGAGCAAGTCCAGACAGTTGCTAGTAAAGTTACAGGCCAAGGGGAAAATCATTTCAAAGAAAAATGAGGAGTTAAAACAACAACAACAACAACAACAACAACAACAACGACAACAACAACAACAACAACAACAACAGCAGCAACAGCAACAGCAACAGCAGCAGCAGCAGCAGCAGCAGCAAAAACAACAACACAGCAGCAGCAGCAGCAGCAACAGCAACAACAACAACAACAACAACAACAACAACAACAACATAACAACAACAACAACATAACAACAACAACAACAATGACAATAACTTTAAAAGCAGCAGCAGCAACAACAACAACAACAACAGAAGCAGCAGCAGCAGCAACAACAACAACAACAACAACAACAACAACAACAACAACATGAATAATAACAAAAAGATCAATAACATCAACAACGCAGCTGTAACCAGTAGTGATTTTGCCTTTTATATTATACCAGGAAGATCAATTTTCCTTACCGCTCTGCAATTTTCATTTCCCTTTCATTCATTCATTTATTCATTCATTCATTCATTCATTCATTCATTCATTCATTCATTCATTCATTCATGTCCTTTTTCTATATTATCCAGAACCATTCATCCCCTGTCTCTCTTTTCCTCTCCATTTTTTGTCCTTACTTCTGTATACCTTTCTCTTACATTCGTTTATCTGAGGCGCATGTTCCACTTGCCTCTTCCGACCTTGCCAAGATCTTGTGTCTGTGTTTACTCAACCCATTCTTCAGAAGTGACAATACTTAAGGGCTGCTGGTCTTAAACGAGCTCAATCCGAGCTTACATCAGCTATTGTTCAGAAACACGGACCTGCGCGATGTGTATCTTTCTCTCTCACTCTCTCCCACCCATCCCTTCCAGATCTTCCTCTTTCAGTACTGTCGTTGTTTTCTTTGTCATTCGAACATCTTGCAAATAGATTTTATTTTCTTTGTCACTCCAACAATCTTGAGAATGGAGTGTTATATGCATTCCCGGCTTCCGCTCCAACGAAACATTTTATCGATAATAGGATGCTGTATTATTGGTGTAAAAGTCACCGGATTATCGCAACTCATTTTAATCACAGTCTTTGTCGTGCTGCTGAGAATTGCAAGAGTGCAATGAGTTTGTGTTAAGTGTTTACTGGATTTCGTTTTACCGGATGTCCCGTGTGCGCCTGCGCAATAGCTAAACAAAGATGATTGTCTATGCTCTCAAGATAGTTTTTTGTCTGTTTTTTTCAGTGGTTCTGGTTTNAAATTTGCGGCGTTATCGTGCGAAGGAAACTACCAAACTTCATCTAAATCATTAACACCGCTCCTCTTTTTGTAATTATTGTGCTCACACGTCATATATATATTGTTGTATCATCAAAGTGTCGCACTGGCCCAGCACTGGCTGTCATAGTGATGAGCGGCAGGTTTGAGCAGAATTTAGATCATATGAAAGCAATTCAGGAACTTAAGTTCAGTTTTCGTGAACTTGATTTGAGTTTATTAGCCGTTTTTGACGAACTGATCTCGATCTGAACTGTAGCTATTTTGGGTGCTCTATCTGAATTTTAATTTTGTATCTAAATTTCAGTTCAGTTCAGATGTTCCTTAAAGTTCAAAACCGATTGCCTATTTCAAAAACCAAGAGGAACTGATCTGATATGAAAAATACTCAGTTTTTACTGAACTGTGTTTAATTTGATCTTAGGACTTTTTCTCCCCTTAGTGAACTGAACTTGATCTGAGAGCGGTGATCATATTAACAAAGGACAAAACTGATCTAGAACAAAACAAACTCGATTTCACGGGGATCAACTAAGAAATTCGAGCTCCTAAGAATTTCGAGTTCTTGAGGGTAAATCTAATATTTTACAGCATAGAAAAGCAGCTTTGCAATGAGTTCACGAGGAGTTCAGAGACGATAGATCGTGAGCTCTAGAATATTTCTATGGAATTAACAAAAGGTTGTAAAACCGTGGCGCCTTGTTACGCAACTCTTTATTCAGAGCATGTAGCGCGCAAGGTTCGAGGAACCTGCTTTATGGGTGATGATTGGTTCCTCTCATTAAATGCCTTGGCCTGGTTCCCGGAAAGGTCACTCCAGCCTGGCTCCATAGGGCATGTTGCAAAGAAGTAGACTAAGACATATCACACAGCAACAGCGATATTCTCTCCAGATCCGTGTTACACAAAACTTTCTAACTAATCCTTTACCCTCTATGATCTGATTACGAAACAAGTATTTGGTAATGTTCATCTTGGGATATGTTACAAAATCTGTAATGCAGGTATTATCTAATAAATAATTCACCCCTTCGTTCAGCCATCCGTGTTTTTATTGGATTCATTATAAGCGTTGTCATAGACGCCAAGACGTCAGCAAGTCCACGCTGACACTGTTGCTAGGCTCACTTCGACGTGTCCTCATACAAACTGCCTGACATGGATCCTTCTAGGAACAAGGAACAATGCCAGTTGATTGTTCCTGGAAACAATGTCTTCATTGCAAATATGACACTATTATTCTCTTCCTCATTCTGATTATTTTTCTTCTTTAATCCCTCCCTCCTTTCATTCCTATCCCGCCATTCATTCTTTGTATTTCTTTGTTCCCTTGTCATCTTAATCCGTCTTTTGTTCTTTCGCGTCCTTCCTTCTCCGTTGGCATCTCCAGTTTCTTCCCTTCTTCATATTTCTTCCCTTCTGTTCATTCCCATTTCTTTGTATTCAATGTCATTCCTTCCCATTGCCGACTCACCCCTTCCTTCCTCCCTCCTTCCCTCCCTCCCTCCCTTCCTTCCTTCCTTCCTTCCTTCCTTCCTTCCTTCCTTCCTTCCTTCCTTCCTTCCTTCCTTCCTTCCTTCCTTCCTTCCTTCCTTCCTTCCTTCCTTCCTTCCTTCCTTCCTTCCTTCCTTCCTTCCTTCCTTCCTTCCTTCCTTCCTTCCTTCCTTCCTTCCTTCCTTCCTTCCTTCCTTCCTTCCTTCCTTCCTTCCTTCCTTCCTTCCTTCCTTCCTTCCTTCCTTCCTTCCTTCCTTCCTTCCTTCCTTCCTTCCTTCCTTCCTTCCTTCCTTCCTTCCTTCCTTCCTTCCTTCCTTCCTTCCTTCCTTCCTTCCTTCCTTCCTTCCTTCCTTCCTTCCTTCCTTCCTTCCTTCCTTCCTTCCTTCCTTCCTTCCTTCCTTCCTTCCTTCCTTCCTTCCTTCCTTCCTTCCTTCCTTCCTTCCTTCCTTCCTTCCTTCCTTCCTTCCTTCCTTCCTTCCTTCCTTCCTTCCTTCCTTCCTTCCTTCCTTATAAACTGAGGCCGATCTGTAGTGACGAACCTACTTGATCCTCAAAATGACAGTATCTCTGGTGTGATTCACCGTTGCTTCCTTTTTAAAATTTTTTTTCGTCTTCTTTTCAACTTTCAGTCACCCCAAAAACTAACTCAGGGATCGAATCCTACCGCCTTCACGGCTAATATACCTCTGTCAAGTGGCAGGGACCTTTCTACTGTGCTCTCTCTCCACACACACTTAGTGATTCTAACCTTTGATTTAGACTAGTTGTACGTTGCAGATATTGCCCCAGCCAAGGGACGTAATGCAAGCCCCAACAACCTCGCTGTTATACGACCCTGCTAAATCGCATGGATCGTAACCTCCCCTCCGCACTCGTCCCCAGAGTTCCGGCCCTTGGCAGACCTGTACACTGCAGATATTGCCAAGGGACGTAAATCCAAAACCCCCCCTCTGTCACGACCTTTCTCTTAATGTCGTTGTTAAATCACAGGACCCTCCCCCCTCCTCCGCCCCCGCCCACATCGTTCCGCTCTTATAGACCTGTACTCTGCAGATATTGGCCTTAGCCAAGGCATGCTAATCCAAGATCCTAACCCTCACGACCTTTCTCTTTACGACTTTGTTAAATAACACGGCCCTCCACCCCTCTGCCCCCGCCCACATCGTTCCGGCCCTGGTAGACCTGTACTCTGCAGATATTGGCCTTAGCCAAGGGAGGCAAATCCATCCATCCCATACGTCCAACTCTTCATCAAGCAGTGGAGAAGGAAAAAAAAATATATTAGAAACGGAGAGAAGTCGCCAACGTCCTTACTTCAATTCATTCCCTCGAGATGCATAACACAAATAAATTCCATCAGTCCCTGGGTCCCAGGAGAAGAGACCCAGTTGGACAGCACTTGATCTACACGAGGCCCCAAATCATGAAAAGTTGTCATTGAATAATATGGGAACCACAAGAACGATACATGTTCCAGAAAATTTGTCCCCCACTTTGGCTCTGGGCCATTCTGGCTCATTTGTGGACGCCACGCAAAATGCTGTCTGTCATTTTGGGCCGAGAATGTATGATTTAAGAGAAGAGATTTGACAATGTAAGGCTAGGGGGGGAAAAGTGCGTCAAGGACAGCAACGTCAAGACAATATTTCATACAACTTCATAACAATGCTAATGGATGAGATTGCTGAACTGGGCGGAACAGACGCAGCTTAAACTTTATAATGATAATTGAGATTGACAAATATCATATCATGGCCAATGTCTGCCAAAGCGATTTCACATTCATATTACCCCGGCGGGATGCATTCTCAACTGCTCGGAGAGCATGAAGAGTCGCTGTCTCTTTGCAGGCATTGAGCACTAGCGATTGGGACAATATCTTTCGCTATAGGCTATAGCCGGGTATCTAATTCACAGATGACTGGACGGAGAGCTTAATCTGACTGACATTACTTTATAACATAAGTATAGTCCCCACTCGAACCCACGACTTTTTAATCTTGAGTCCAACGCCATGATCGTTCGGCCACACTTTTATCAAAATTCTGAGAGGATTTGTGATGTTGCGTGTTGAGTGTTGAGTTGAGTGTACGAAGAATTTTTGTATGTTTCTGTAGACTGTAAGACTCCATCAAATAAGATATAAGAAGAGTTGTGCTTTGTGATGTGGATTCCTGGCTTATCTACCCCCAATACAAATGCAGTGCCTATGGCTTGTCAAGCAACATGAAGCCAAGAAAACGTTCATAGAGGGAGATGATAGTTAGAATAGTGAGACACATTGAGCAAGTTATCTCACATCGATAATGAAGAGAGAGAGAGAGAGAGAGAGAGAGAGAGAGAGAGAGAGAGAGAGAGAGAGAGGAAAGAGATAGAAAGATATCTATCTATCTATCTATCTATCTATCTATCTATCTATCTATCTATCTATCTATCTATCTATCTATCTAGAGAGAGAGAGAGATGAGAGAGAGAGAAGAGGGGATAGATGACGGAAGGAGAGAAAAAATGAGAGAGGAATGAGTGAAGGAGACAGGGGTTGAGTTAGAGAAAGAAAGAATGATGGATTAACGGTGCACTTCCACCTGACATCTGAGAGGCAAGTAGGAATTTAATTTATTTCAGAAAAAAGAAGTCAGTACCACCAGACAAAAATAAACCACCACAACATTTAACGACGACAACGACGACGACAAAGAAGGGGAAGACACTGAGAACAAACTTTTTCCATCAAAGGGACATAAACTTTACCGAGACCTCGCAAGGACCGTCATGGCGCCTGTGAAATATGTCTTCACCGGAAGCAGATTTCGTGTCAGGCAAGCGGTAGGGACCGGAAGTGGGAGGTTCAACAGTGGGGAATCCCTCAAAGTGCCCTGGACAGATTGAGAGGCGATATTTTTGTTGGCGTCGTAAACCGGAAGTTGTTCGGTTTCCTGCTCATGGGCGACAACACAATCTTGACTAAGGGCCGACAACTTAGTCTTGATCAACGACGTGGAAGCGTTTGTAGGGGTTGTCTACGAAAATGTAGATCTGCTTTTGGGACAAGAATGTCTACTTTCTTAATAGATCTGTGACCCAGACAAGCCTTTAGAAATTCCCAAAGAAGATGAAAGAGTCTTGCGTTGAACTGAATGGAAAATTATATAAAGAAACGTGGGACAGCTATTGATATAGACCCATGTCAAAGGAAATAACGTTGAAAGCCGAAAACTTAATTTAGAACCAACGACGGTGGCAGACATAGAAAGGTGTTTTTTTCAAGTACATTTACTCTTCTGGTGAAAATAGAATTAGTAATTTCATTAATCAAATACTCATTCATTCAAAAATTAAATTCAGCTTGAAATCAGGGTCATTTTCAAAAGCTGAGCTAAATTTTAATCAAGTAAATGTTTGCGTGTGGAGAGTTCATGCCCTTGTATCCAAGCGTTTGGAACTATGAAGGAGTTCTCATCAACAGTGTTGTTTTATGGACTGATCCCCATCGAGGTATAGATCGAAACTTTCACTGCGAGATTCCGAGTTGGCTATTTCAGAAATTATAAGAGCTACCAGAAAATTGAAAGCTCGCTCGTTAACGATGAGAACTCTTACCATTGTCAGAACTACATAAAGTCTGTATGTTGAACACTGCTACTGGTGCATTCCGCACTGATGTAAATCTTACGATAGTAAGGATGGAAGGACAGTGGACATAATTAATACCTTATACAAGGGTGCCAAACTTATGACATCATTATGGCGTTTGCGGTCTTTTTCTCCATAAACCGGCACAGTTGAACCCATCTTCGACCCGAAAATGGAGATTCAACAAGGTCATAGACCGCGCTTAATTAGCTGACTCCAGCAAAGCTTACCTTCCATTTATATTGCAGCGACCTAATTGGTAAAAAAATAAAAAAGGACTGTCACAGTCAACAGTAACAGAGTCCTTGGAACAGATTGTGTACAAATAATCGTATATCATGAAACCACACCGCAGAAGGTGTGAAATTTAGTCTTAAATTTGTTAAAAAAATAATTGTTGCAGACAGTGTTTCCCAAAGCTTCAGGCCTGTGATATCATCTAAATTAAAATTGTGAAACATCTAAATATAGGACCCTCCACTGTAAACAACATATAATTAGAGCACAGTGGTGGCACCAGACCTGCAGACTAGCATTGGCCATCACGGAACGTTCCTGTGGTTCAAGGAGAAAATTTTATTAAATGGCTCAAAGAAGCTTTTACAATTTGGCTCCTGCAACAGTGTGATCGCGGCATGAAATCTCGCGCCCGGAAGTGAAAAATAAAGTAACACTAATCTGAGACCATATCAGCAAGTCATATTTCCACTGACAATGCAAAAGTAAAAAGTAGAAGTTACGATTGCTGGAGTTGTGGCTTGCTCTGCCCGGATGATCGTGCACGTAAAATAACCAAGTGTGGTCTATTGCCCCAATGTCAAAGACTGACAGTGTCATTTCCAATAACTTTGTTCAATGTGGATCCAGACCACAGCTTTGAGAATAAGCAAATGGACTAATAACATAATACAGTCGACTTCATTAAATGTCATTTCTTTCAACTGCAGTACTTGTTCAACTACACCATATCGACGGTCTTTCCGGGCAGGCTGAATATATATATGTCATATTATAATAATATGAACTTGGCCGCTCCTGTGCGAAGACCGACAATATGTTTCAGCACAACAGAACAAAATAATATCTACTGGATAACCGCAATATACTCCATACAATCGTAATCGTGTATTATGCCCCCCGAGAACTTGCGATTAAACGAAGTCGCCAATATAACACTTCAGAAGTAACTGTACTTTCCACAGGTCATCAGCGTCACAAACGTCAAGTGAGTACAACCGGATTGACTTTTGCCGTGTGATATTTGATACCACGTGAGACTGGAGGCGAGAGAAATTGCTATAATTGGTGTTTACTCAGTGTGAATTTTCTAGCAGCAAGACACCGCAATCAGCCATGTTGGTGCAAGAAGTTTAACGATTTCTCTCAGTCCTCTTGAAAGGTTTGGTGGAGAGAGCGCTTTCAGCCACATCATGATGTACTTTTGGCAGTTTGTTATTTTTTTTTGTTTGTTTTTGTTTATGTCGAGCTCTAGTGTATGTAACAATGGACGTCGAGTTTTCTGCTTGAAAAACAAACAGTAGGGCAATGTCCAGAGAAAGGAGACGAAAGTGTGCACTTACGTTATGTGAGGGTGAGTGGATTTGGGAGATGGTTTGTGTGTGTGTGTGTGTGTGTGTGTGTGTGTGTGTGTGTGTGTGTGTGTGTGTGTGTGTGTGTGTGTGTGTGTGCTCGTGCATGTGTTTGTGTACCTGTGTGAACGTATTTGTGTCTGGCAGTGCACCTGAATAATGCAAACCAGAAGTATTATGACCTATTCTAAGACATCAACATATATTATGTGATATAGATACCAAGGCGGTACATGTTTTCTCTTATTATCTGGCTGTTTCTCATCTGCCTGTCTATCTGTCTGTACAATTCTGCCTGATCATTAAATATACTTTCAGACTTTTTTTTTCCTTTCCTCTTCAGACTCAGTCTGCCTTTGGGTTGTCTGGATATAATTTTGTTGACGCTAATAGATTTTCTTGTCTGTCTTACTGATACATTGTATCTCTTTCAAACATAACAAAAATGCGCATTTTCTGAAGTCCAACAAACAACAAACATCCTCATTAACCTGTTTTACTTCCATTTCGTCCGAGTGTACATGTTACCGATGTATTCCACGATGCCATTAGTTTTAGCTCATATCCGGTGGCGAGAACGAGGCTTAACGGAAGTGACGACAGAGTGTCTGCTCTGCGCGTGTCTAAAGTAAACATCCATCCATCTTTATTTGACGGTTGATTTGACAGCATAGCAAAGTGTGTAGCAGAGAAAACGCGTCTCAAGATTGCCTTACATGCGCTGGGGTGCAAAGACGATCCCGTTCCACGGCAAAGGAGTTTTTTTTTTATTTGTGTGTCCCTTTTCTTTTGGAAGCTAGGGAAGGAGTACTGTGACTGTTATCAATGACATCATACACCCGTGATTACTAATTATAGGATATGAGCTCTAATTACCGAACGCCACTTCGCCATGTTCCGGTAACATTCGGGTCGCCATCTTTGTTTGTATGTACAGTCACTTGTTTTGTTGCGAGATTTTGCGGAAAGGTGCTAGACGGTGGAGACAGTAAGGGTAGGAAGGATGTAAATTGGCTGCTTTGAAGGAAAACCAGTGCACTACTTTAGCTGCGTTCCTAGTAGCATGCGTAAAAAAAAAAAGATTGGGGGTGAGGGGCGGGGTGAGGGGCGATGTTAACAGTGAATGTATTTAGTGACGTCTGCCTCTGGTGGTATTATTTTTCTTTGCCGCAGACTGACCAGTCAGTCGGCCCGAAACTAGTCATCCAGAATACTAGTCTACTCTGTGTGTGTGTGTGTGTGCATGCGTGCATGTGTGCGTGCGTGCGTGCATAAGTGCGTGCATGCATGATAGATAGATAGATAGATAGATAGATAGATAGATAGATAGATAGATAGATAGATAGACTGGCTAGTTGAAACAAACAGAAGAGATCATCTCTCTGTTTACCCTGGCCCTTCCTCTGAGATAGGCTAGTGCACTGTCTGGTCCAACCGAGACTTGTAAACAAAAGGTGATATGTTTAGTTTACAGTGTTGTCTGTGAAAACTGGAGGGCAGCAGCCTTTCCACTCCTCACACCTGGGTTTGGCCAGCTGGCCTGGACTCTCTGGCATGACGTTACAGGTTCCAAGCTACTGACTGGAGAAGAGAAATCTATTCCCGGAGTGGGACTCCCACTCGATTCCATTTCATCGCAATATGCTGACCACAACATCCACCAAATGGCAAGAAGTTTCAGCAAAATATTATAGTATTTTATTTATGAAAGTCCATATAATATCGCATTTTCATTTAATCGCAACAATTTCCATCCTTCTGAGGATTAGTCTAGTCGACTCTCTATAGTGAAGGTAAAAGAAACAGAACTGCCTTTGAATAGCTGGTAGAAATGCTGTGTACATGACTGTTATATCTACATATATATACACACCAAGCGCTTTAGACCAATGTCCACACACTAACACCATCTTAACATTGATATAACGCTTTTATGTACACCTTCTAGTCTAGTACAGCCATGTACACCTAGCTCACCAGACCAATGCATGCACTCTAGTGTAACCATACATACCTAGCCTCCAAACCACATTACATTCATGTACACACATTAAAACACCCATACAGACCAAGCCTATTGGATAACAGTGAAAGCACTATGTGTACACAAAACCCACCAGACCAGTGTACACACATGCTCTACCATGAGCACCCACCTCCATAAAAAGTCTCCCCATCAAGTACCTCTAATCGTACCGACAATGGTCGATCGTTACTCCAGAGATAGCCCTCACCCCAACTTCAATCAAGCTATAAATGCTGCCTCCAATGAGGACTTTGCAAGATTTATTTTTAAGGCTGATAGCGCTGGGCGTTTGTAATGAGGGTCGCGCCAAGAGTGATGGTGATGGTGCTGGTAGTGGTGGTGATGGTGATGGTGGTGGTGGTGGTGGTGGTGGTGATGATGATGGTGAGTGTGGTATTGATGTTGGTGATGGTAGTAAATTGGTCAAATGTTGTAGTGCCGATGGCCCTGTGTGACAGTAGTGGGGGTGAAGATGATGGTAGAGATGGTGGTAGTTCCGAAGAATGAAAATGTCGAACTTGCAAAAGTGGAAGGGGAGTGGAGGTGTGGAATGGAAGGGAGTGATGGAAAAGGAATGAATCAGGTTTAGTTGTAACTAAAGAGCAAGAGTGGGGAGGGGGAGGGAGAGGGGGAGGAGGAGTTCAGAGTTGATAAGGGAATTGTGAAATTTAAGAGTCAGAGCTATTGAAGTGCACAGAATAGATAAAGAGAGGATACACAGATTTCACAAAAACGATCTGAGGCCCAGAGATTTGTCTGGAACACTCAGATATGCAGGGTGTCCTGACACGTGATACAACTGGAGAGCCGAGAGAATGAGATAGATAGATAGATAGATAGATAGATAGATAGATAGATAGATAGATAGATAGATAAGGAAAGAGAGACAAACGAACAATCAAGAAGTAAGAACACTGCAGATTCAAACCTCTACGGGTTTAGTGTGTGTGAGTGTGGAAAGAGGGAATGGGAAGGAGAGGGATATAACAAGTTGGGCTTATGAAGCTTGAGAACTGGTTGGCTTTTAAAAACCCAGGAAAGAAACACGGTGACCTATCAATTTTGTATTATCCTCTCAGATATTATAAACATAGACTATTATTATAAAGGTAAAGCTTACTGTAATAATATATCATGAGAAAGACAGCCTGTATTCAGAGAAGGAGAGAGAGAGAGAGAGGAGAGAAAGAGAGAGAGAGAGAGAGAGAGAGAGAGAGAGAGAGAGAGAAAATGGAAGTATTTATGTCTGTGATAAAGAAAAATACTGCAAGAACACCAAAAAAGTAGATGTTACTCCGTCCAAAGAAAAAGACAGTTTATGAACATAATGAAAGCAGTTGCTCCTTCCCCCACAGTGAAAGACAGTTCTAGGAGCACGAGGAAAGTAATTGCCCCAGTGCCCAGAGAAAGACAGTTTATGAGCATGAAGAAAACAACTGCCACCCCCCCCCCCCCCNCCCCAGGAGAGGACGATAATGTAGAAACTCGAAAAAAGCAGTTACCCTGCCAAGAGAGAAAGATAATTCAGTGTTTGTGTGAGCTCGAAGAAAACTTGCTTTTCGATCAGCTATACGTCACTTCCTTTCATGGAAAGGTTACTCTGCTGATAAAGGTATGAAGATGCCAATAGTACCCAGCATTTTGGTATACAATTTTAAATTGTCCTAATGAAATCAGAAATGTGACTTTGGGGAGGAGGGGTGGAGGAGGGGTGGAGGAACGAGGGTGAATTTGAATTTGAAAGACTTTGATAGATGCAAATACATTTGTAGACTCAAATAAATATAATTTTGCCACTCAGGTATAAGCTGTGTGGTTGATGCTAGGTAGGTAAGATTCTACAGACTACTATGTAAAAAGGCCTACAACAGTAGTCTGATAAGTTCTCAAATTCCAATATTCTTTGAGACATTTTCTTTGTATCAAAATTTTGAGGAAGAGTAAAACAATACGTATGGAAAATATTTTGGCATGGGATCCCTGGATAAGTTAATGAGGGATGTAAAACCGTAAATAGCCATTAGTTGGAAAAATACATGGGCATCTTCATACCTAAGAGCCGAGGACAATGGAACTCTTTGCCCCTGCCCGTACCACAGCGACCTCCCAGCTCCAAAATAGCTCTGTCCCCAGGAGGTCCCCGTCATAGATTATTATTTCGGTAAACGTTCGCCAGCTTTTTTACCCCACCCTCCCCCATTATTTGGCTATCGACCAGTTTCCGTGGCATGACAAAAAAAAAATATCCTCCGTCTATTTGTACGGCAACCTCTATGTGTGGTCGGACTATTAAGATTCGCGATTTTCTCATAGGTTTGGCGGGATAACGAGCGGTAATTGTCCCGATGGGGATCATAGCTAACAAATATATCAGATAACTTCTGCCGGTATGCACGGGAATGGACTGACGTTGATTTCACTGGTTGTTCGTGGGAGAGAAGAATGGGG
>JAWQUT010000299.1:127430-135799 GCA_033807755.1 Ellobium chinense | reverse complement strand
GAGGGGAGGGGAAGGGGAAGGTGAGTGGACAGTAACGAATCATAACTGTCAAGCCAGTATTGGTGACATAAAACGCTCTCGTTCAGCTGTTATGAAGCTATTTCTCGGTGCCAAAGTTTTGTAATCAATCCCCCCAGATAAAGGCTGTTGGCTATTATGAGAAACAGCGCCATCCTGCGGGGTTTAATGATACCTAATAAATCGTGCGTTCACCGCGCCATCTGGCGGCCATCTTAGTTCCGGTCAAGGCTATTCCTTAATGAGTCCAAATCTCGCTGTATCTCGCAACGCCACCTAACGCCTCGGCGAGACTCCGATAACAGCGGCGCCTAGACCGGAAGTTGACAGGGCCCCGGTTAGTTGGACGGCTGGGGTGGACAGAGGATATTAGGTGTCTGGATCGATAGGTGACCAGTGGTAAACTAGACACCTTGACATTTGTACAATGTGACGGATTTCAACATGGGACACACCTACCTGTATAGTAGAAGAGTTTGTTTAATTGCCCAGTTTTTAAAAAAAATTTTATGAGTGGTCGAACCGGGAGTGAAGAAAACGTGGAAGAAGAGGAGCAGATGAAGCGACAGGTGTACAAACAAACGTGCGGACAGCTGGACCATCAGCGGGAAGACGACAATGTGTGATCAGAGAAACGAGATAGTGTATGCGGGCAGACAGACAGACAGACAGACAGACAGACAGACAGACAGACAGACAGACAGACCAAAAAAACCCTTTTTCTGACATTGTAGTTGTTGAACTTGAAAGTATCTATTGATTTGTCTTGTTTTTTTTCATCTATATTAAATCCACTCTTATTACAATAAAATTTTTCAATGTTGCAACAGCGTTTCAAAATGTCATTTGCTTGTACTGCTGTAGGCATTCTATCTAGTCTAGATCTAGTCTAATATTAACATATTTTACAAATAAAATATATTTGAGTTGGGCTAATCGAATGCGCAAAACAGATCGAACCATGTCCATGCACTCATGACTCATTATGACATAATATAAACAATTGCATCACTATCTGACATGTTTCTTTGAACGTGTACGTTCACAAAACATTGAAGCAACGGCCTAGTAGCTACCTTAAAGGTCATGTAAGAGCTAACATGATGTTAATTTTCGTCACACCGAGGAACCTACTGCACCACTATTTGACAGTTTTCATTTGAACATGAAGGTTCACCTAATCTCGAAGCAACGGCCTAGCGACTACCTTACATAGACTATATAAAATGAGGGATAACATAATGTTAACCTGTGTCACACCGAAAAACCCCTTCTCTGTACCAGGCAATACTGAGGACTACGATGCTTGTTTACTGTCATGATCTAGAATCAGGTGTGAATTTCCCATCAATTTTGTAACTTGCAATAGGATCGTAGCACTGGAAACTGCGACAATGCGCACGCTTACCATTGCCATAACGCTCCGTAAGAGATACCGAACTTGAAATGAAAAGCTCTCTTATGCTGGAGTTGATGCAAACATAAAAGCTCGTGGCTATATAATTATATCAGCGTCAACGGCTGGGAAACCTGTCGGATGTGTTTTATTTTTTTTTCTTTTTAAAGTCACTAATATTGATAGCTATTACCGCAGTGCAGGCACAAGTAATCAATAGTGTCATCGGTGCTTGTAACAGGCGCATCTGTTGCCAAACGGTGTGACAGCCATTAAGTGGAGAGCGCCCTCTAGCGGCGGCAGTGTGAACAGCTCGTAAAAGGTGCAAAAGAATAAATGACTTGATGTTATGACATTCTAGCTAATTATAGCTCTGGTGACGCAGGAAGTCGCGGGGAGAGAGAGAGGGAATCTGACAGGTAGATGTGTATAAGAGACAGGGATNCCCAGCTCTATAGTAATCGTTTATTTTTATAACTGCTGAAGAGTTTGATAGTAGAGGCGTAGCCCGCACACCGAAGAGGACATTCGGGAACAAAATAAAAAACAACAACAATTATAATAATAATAATAACAATAATAATGATAATAGTGACAAGAAGAAGAAACAACAACAACAACAACAACAACAACAACATTAACAACAACAACAACAACAACATCATCAACAACAACAACAACAACAACAACAACAACATCAACAACAACAACAACAAGAACAAAAAGAAAGACGATACCGCCACCACCACCACCACCACCACCACCATCAACATCAACATGAACAACAACAAGAACAAAAAGAAAAACGACACCACCACCACCACTACCACCAACAACAACAACAAGAACAGCAAGAACAACAACAATATTAGCGACGTTAACGACAAGCACAGCCACTGCTTCTCCCGCTTCTGTTACTACTCCCACTACCACTGCTACTGCTTCTTCTTTACCATAATTATTATTACTACGCTTTCTGTGGTAACTTGGTGGTGCTGCTGCTGCTACAACTACTTCTACCGCTACTTCCACTATAGCTACTTCTACCTTTACCTCCGCTACAACTACTTAGACCATCACTTTTACTACATCTACTAGTCTATTGTTAAAATTACTATGCTTATTTTACGATTTCTACTATTTCTAATAACATAACTTTGACTACGGGTACTTCTACTCCTACCATTGCCACTGCTAGTTCTACTTCTACTTTTATTAATGGTGCTTCTAGTATGAGACGACATCATAACCGCTAATTGTATTTCTACTGTAAGTACACTACTGTTAGTACTACCACCACTGCTACTACTGCTACTACTACTACTATTACAACTACTACTACTACTTCTACTTTCACTACTACTATTACTACTATTACTACTATCACTCTTACTACTATAACTACTACTATTTCTACTACTACTTCTACTTTCACTACTACTACTATCACTACTACTTCTACTACTACCACTATCACTACTACTACTACTACTTTCACTACTACTACTACTACTATCACTACTACTTCTACTACTTCTACTATTACTACTACTATCACTACTACTTCTACTACTACTACTATTATTACTACTACTACTGCTACTACTACTACGTCGACTACTACTACTACTACCACTACTACTATTACTACAACTACTACTACTACTACTACTACTACCTCTACTACTACTAAATATATTATTTTTGCTACAACTATTGCTACCACCGTTAGTTTCACTACTGCTCCATAGCCACATCATCTCTGCAGCGGCGAGTGTACTTTGATTATTATCCTAAACCAAGCAGTATCAGTTCCCCATTTTAATAAGATGAACGGACACATTTGCCTGAAGTGTCCTTCCTTTTTTTTTCTTCCTTTCTGTTTTTTTCACTCGTCTAATTAGTTCCAATTGATGAATACAAAACTGGTTATCGTTTTACAGAATTTCCCACACCGACCCGTCATGATTGGCCTTCGGGTATAGAGACAGACAAGTTTGGCCTACATTCCTACATTCCTTTCATTCTTCGTCCCATAATCCATCAACGAGGATACGGATGCAGACAGTCTTGCCACTCTTATAGATTTTTCCCCACGGTAGTGCCAAATACATTTAACTCTCAAAGACCCACTGTGCCTTATGTGGCACATGAGCTTGGTGTTTCCAAGTGACATGTAGACATGACTCCTCGAAGAACCCAAGTACAATGGCACATATATATTATACATAAAAATAAATAATCTATACAGACAGTATAAACATTATGTCGAAAATATCTAAACCATTTACTCAAAACATCTAAAAGAACCGGCTGTGTCACCATAGTAACATTACTACTCTTGGGTATTAGAGGGTTAAGATAAGCCAGTTTCCTCTATGTAATTGAAATAGGTTATCGTAAATTTTTGAAAAAAGAATCGTTAAATGTAAGGAAATGGATAAGATGCTCAATTTTTTTTTCAGTAAAAAAATAATACGATTTTCTCCATTAATTTGACTTCAACATCGGATGTAGAGAAATGCAGGAAAAAAAATCACTGTCGCTGTACTGTCTGGGGATTATTGGCTATCTCGAAGGACAGCACCGCAATGATAATGATACAGTTCATTTAGTCATAGACAAGTCATGGACTATATCGATATTTCGACTAAATCGGTGCCGTTGTTAGAGAAAGCCCGAGGATTCTACCAAGGGTCCTTTCTCTCCCCTAATCATGACGGTAACACTAACCCAAGTAGACAGAGCATCTTCTTTCTTCTTCCTCTTATTTTCTATCTTTTTTTTTCTTTTCTTTTCATTCATTTATTTTCATTTTCATTTATTTTCATTTATTTTCATTTTCATTTATTTTCATTTTCATTTTTCTTTATGTCTAAACTCTTAAAATTAGTGCATTAAAAATGAACACATTCGCTTCCAATTTGAGTCCTTAAAAAATAAAAAAAAATTTAAAAAAAGAAAGAAATAAAGCGAATATCAGGATTTTGCCAATTGGGCACATAACACTTATTAACTGAGGTGGTCTGTTACTGAGTCACAACCCTTATATAAGTCTTGCTACAAGCTAGGTCTATGTCCGGAGAAGGATGTAGGCTCACGCTTTATGTGATGTACTCTTAACTGCAACGACATAGTACTGAAAAAAATGTATCCACATTTGTTGTGTCATCCATGAAATCGTTACGGACTTGTGTAAACTAATCAGTGAGTACATCCGTAATTCACTATAAACCTAGGCACAGTCATCAGACAGGGAATCTTTTGAAGTCTTCAGAAAAACCAACCGCCTTCCCCCCACCCCCGCCCCCCCCTAANNNNAAAAAAAAGCAAGCCGCAGTCCAAACCTGATTCACGCGTCTAGCGGTTGGCGCACGTTTTGATAAATGGCGCATTACTTAAATTTGAGACGCCGGCCAACTATTTAACGGACCGCGAACCAAAGAATCGATGTCATTGGCTGGAAGGGATAAGACCCCAAAGTAAAAACAAATTCTATTAGTCAGCTCGAACGCATTCATAAAGCGGTGACGAAGACGTAACTGAATATCGGACGCGCCATAGTGGTGGGCAATGCCCTCGATCAAGATACTATACCGATACTTTTACAAGCGGTATTTGATATCGATATGGATAGCTTGATTTATATTTTGAATGCCTTATTTGTAGACTATTGAAAAGATAAAAGAAAACGGGGGTGAGTAGTGAATTCTGCTATGTTATATACCTTACGGTACTAGTTTGATAAATGTGACACAATTATGGAAATAACTTATTAGCTGAAATATTCGATTACCCCAATACATGTCAAATATCGATACTCATATACTCAGTATGGATTCTTGCCCATCATGGAAGCTCGGACGTATCTAAACACTGGTAAGCAGTTGGGTAAACTGCGGGCGCAACTAATATATTTTACAGAGGGGAACTCTTCAAGCACGGAGTGAAAAATAGCAAGAGGCTTCTGAAAACAAAGTGCAGACGACTGAGGTTCTATGACCTTCGTCTGCTCTCTCTTCTCTTTGTCTCTGATGACGTCTGCAGTCTGATTTATCTCACCAAGTCGCCTCGTCTGGCCCAGGCACTTAGGGTTTGCCTCAACCTCTTTGGTCTGGGCTTGTCTGTCAAAGCTGGTGATGGGCGAGATCGTTTCTGAACATCGGATCTTTCGAAAAAGAAAATGTTGAAAAAAAACAACAACAAAACAGGGATCCGGACAGTTACTGAGAGACGATCCTCTTGTCTGTCTGGTTTTGAGTACCAGAACTGAAATGATAGAATCCATCCCTTTGATCTTTTGGACTTGAAGATCGAATATATCAATAGAAAACTCAGATTTTCAGCCTCCCTTAAGTCAGAACTCAAGAACTTCAATAATAATTATTAAAAAAAAATAAATTGTGAGATACGTATTTTTGATTCGATGGACACCAAGCTATACAAAACGTCATTATTTCAGACTTTAACTTTTCTAACAAGTTCTACGAAAATGTCCACACAACTCTTTTGAGTTATTTTTAAATTTCAGATAATATAATCTGTTATGTGAGAACTATGCTTTTGTGTTCACAGGTACCAAAAGTTAATCTTTTCTTATTTAAAACCAGATTGTACCTTTGGATCAAGATCCATGAATATCAACGGTGTTTTTTTTTTTAGCTGTCTTGGTCACAAGGAAAGGAAAAAAAAAGAAAGAAAGAAGGAAACGCAGGTTAATATAAAACCTCCACCGCATAGGTAACTATAAGAAAGAAAGAAGGAAAGAAAGAAAAAAAAGAATGAAAGAAGGAAACGCAGGTTAATATAAAACCTCCACCGCATAGGTAACTATAAAAATTATAATCATTCCTAGCACTTGACCTAATGGCAGAATGAAGATAATCGAGATAAAACGAATATATTTTGTAATTTCCTTTAAAGATAGAATTTACAATCTAAAACTGAGACAGTCTACAAGAAATGGAACTATCAGACGAGCGAAATCTTTTTTCCGTTTCAGACTGAGATTTTGTTAGTTAAGAGAGCGTGAAAGGATGGGAACATAAATTTGAATTGGGTTCAGAAGCATTTTCGTTCAGTCTGTGCCAGTAGGTCTCTGGAGAGTTCTCACAGAAGGCCTGTTTACACTGAAAAATGTCTTCTGTTCTTGGGTTCTTTTCCTCTTCCTTTCACGGTGTCTCTGTTCGCCTCTGTTCTATCTATCTCTCTTTCTTTCTTGCACTTCTTCGTGTTCATGTTATTCTTTCTTTTTGGTTCTTTTCTCTCGTTCCTTTCTTTCTCGTTTTTCTCCCCTTTATTCTTTTCTTTCTGTCCTTCGCTCGCTTCCACATTTTCCTATTTTCTCGCAGTTCAGTTTTCTTCACTCGTTTGTCTTATTTTTCTTTTCTTTACTTTACTGTCGCCCATCTATCCATCCATCCCTCGCTTTTTTCTTTCTTTCTTTCTTTCTTTCTTTCTTTCTTTCTTTCTTTCTTTCTTAGTGTATCCTTCCCTTATTGCTTCACATTATCCCCTCCCTCTCACTCTGTTTCTCCACTTATCTCTCTCTCTCTTTCGTTCTCTCTCTCTTTCAATGGCTAAAAATATATATCTCTCCTTCGTCCTTTCTATCGTCAGCAGATCTCCCTTCCTTTTTTTTTTATTTATATATCCGTTGTCTTCTCTCCCAAGGGCTGATTTCGTATTCAGATAAAATCTATCACTCTAATTGCCCAGCCCTTGGGCGGATTATTGAAATCTATGTGAGCGACATGAAATAAATGCTGCGAATGTTCTTACTGCCGTCCGTCCACATTGCATAGGCGGCACCCTTGGTGGGGGCAAATCTTCATCCTTCCATACACCAGGACGTGCACATGACGCGATGTAATCCCTCCCACTTCATTCCACTGCCCCTTAACGTTTGTAAGCATCGGTGCTATTTGTTTTATTTCTTCCCTTTATGACTTCCAATGTTTCGCCGTCTCTGCAGCCAGCGTTAGAGAAGAAATAGGATGTAATAGCTTTCATTGTTTGGATGGGAGGAATCAAGGGTTTCTTTTTTGGGGAGAGGAGGTGAGGAGGGGGAGGGGGACTGGGGTAGTGAGGGTTGAGGGAAGGAGCATATTGTTAGTCTCAAGATTATTTGTCTCAGACGGACAGACAGACAGACAAACAGACAGATAGGCAGGCAGGCAGGCAGGCAGCCAGGCAGGCAGCCAGGCAGGCAGGCAGGCAGGCAGGCAGGCAGGCACGCAGGCAGTTAATCACCTTGTCCTACAGACCGCCCACCCAGCTGTCCCCCTCAACACAAACCACTACCATGCTATGTCGTAATACTATCGAAGGACACACAGAGCATAAAAATCATAATGGGACATAATCTGTGTCTTATTAGACACAAGGGACATAATTATGTCTTCTTTTGTCACTTACGCTCTCTCTGGTCTTGGGTGAACTTCCCACACATATACCACTGTCAGCCAGTTATAAAATGAAATCGGAAGATTCGTGGACAGGGTTGCTAACTTGACATTCTAGCAGATAGAAAACTTTTTCATAATCCTTCACGGCAATGCCTCTTAGGCAAGTGCGACAGCAAGTTAAAGACAGACATGAACGGGCATGAACGCACACAGATTTTTCGGCAAAAAGATTTTCGTAGCGGTAAAAAGACACAGTCAGTGAGGAAAGGAATGGAAAGACCACCAAAGAAGAATGAACAGAAAATAAAAAATAGATTTAGGAATTCTTATCAAAATAATGAGAAACAGTAAAAATAGAGCATCACAGAGCCCTAAAATAATAATAATAATAATAATAATAATAATAATAATTTAAATAATAATAAAAATAATTAAAACTCGGCAAGTACTTACAGTATTCTATACGTGTATCGAACATTAATCAATGAAAATGAAATTTAAAAAATGAGTAATTTTAAGCAAAGTCAGACAAAACGTTTTTACGAAGA
>JAWQUT010000299.1:114930-124930 GCA_033807755.1 Ellobium chinense | reverse complement strand
ATTGGCAAACAACTGCTGACAGAAATGTCTATATACATAATGCACAATGACAGCGCGCGCTCTTGGCGTAAAGATGTGTCATCTATGTTAATAAAACGCTTCAGCCAAATTTGTGTCACAGATTTCTTGAGAACTACGTCACGTAAAAACATGTGGTGTTCACCTAAATTCGTAGAAAAATACACAAAAGGTAACTATACACATCAGTCCTCTTTATTTTTTTTTACCCTTTTTAAAAAACAAAGAATGTGTATAGCAACGAAATACAATTTCCGATAGATCTTTTCAATCCGCCCAATTCGCCAATCGTCCAACTTTTTCACGGAGTCTATGATGCCTTTCGGTGCGCTAGGTATTCTTTCTCCGCTGGTGCGTTGCCTGCCTGCCCATTTGTAAAATGGGGTGTTAGTCTTGTTTTGCTATAAGTTTCTGTGTAGAGTTCCAAGGTTTGTTATTTTGCCAGGCGATTCTAGCAATTAGACGTAAAAAGTGTATTATTATGAATTTTTGTACTATTACTGCTGATAAATGAAAGTAATTGACCATTCGTGTTTTCTGATACTAAGTAATCATATCTGTGCCTCTATTTATTTTTCAGGATATATAAAATCCATTAAAAAAGAAAAAAAAAAGCACGTTTTCCCGATACAACGTGTGTCATAGGCAATACGTTGGCCATGAAGGAGTATCTATGGATTATAATATGAACGACTTAATGAAAGTGTGCGAACTGTATTGTTCCGTAACTGTATTCCTGAAAATACTACAACAAGTTTAACAAGTTTAACAAGTTTATTGAACTAATTATGTAAAACAGCGACGCAGTTTTGACATACAGCAGAAGACATGTCTAAATACATAGGTAAATCTAAAAATATCGCCTGAAATCCCGAAGGATGCCATGAATCTTCATATAATTTGAGGAAAAAAAAAGAACAACATGACTACTATGTACTTTTTTTTTGTCTCCGATAAGTGCGTAAACTTAAAGACCAGTCTAGGCACAGATGCATTTCTAAACAAATTTGCATTTATTTTCGGCGAAAAGTAAACTCGGAAAGCCACTCTAGGAGCTTACACATTCCTTTCCAGACACAGTTAACATATTTTCTTAAATCTTGCTAGTCTCAGCAAAATCATATTGAGCTTTGGATATGTACGGGAAATTATTTCTATAACATATTTCTACTTCAGCACTTTATACCTATCCAATAAACTGCATGTACATACTATTGCTGTTGACGCTATCATCACTCGTAGTGAGTAAAACTGCTGTATCGGATTTACATCTTATCTCTTATTTCTCATGCAGTGTACATGCAGTAATGCGGTTTTGTGTAGTTTTGTATTTCTCATGTATATTGATGTTTGGTTGCTCAGATGTTACTGGTCTGTAAACCTAGGTCCAAATGAATACAGTATATTGAATAGAATTGAGTTAAAAGACGTTACGGTCATGTTCTATGTCTTCCCAGAGCCATAACCACCTCTCGCCTTCCAATCAGAGTTGCGTAAGAAATCGAATTCTCTTTGCCACTGTGACGTTATATCTTTACTTTGACTGCAACGAATGCTCTTTATTCTTGGGTTCAGAATTCCGTCTACATAAACTCCTTCTCATTTTCCTTAACCTAGCCCCTCCCCACCACATGCATACTCCTCACCCTGGCTGGTGCCGCATGTCTGATGGCCTACAATCCTGTGTCCTCTAGAAATTCCGGTAAAAAGACATTCACATTTTCTTCCCTAGCACATTTCACAAAATGGGTGGTTTTTGACCCCCCTCCCCCCAACCCTCCACACACACACACTTTTCCCACTCTCCTGCCGCCCTAAACCCAAAGGGTCTGTACAGAGCTGACCATTGACCTAGACGATAGACTTGACCCTTCTCGCCATTTGTCAAAGTATCGTGAGAGATGTGCTTCGCCCTGTGAGTGGACTGGCCCGAGCTTGAAAAAAGACAAGAAAACCAAGAGGAAATTACGGGACAGAAGATTAGAGAGAAGAAAGGTAAAACGAAGAAGAGGAAGAATATGATTGATGGAATGACAGATCGATTTGCTGAATGATAAATTATGTGTATTAATGTCTTAGTTTTAGAACATACAAAATAAATGTTCCACTTTATATGTAATTTAGCCGTTGTAAAAGGAAAAAAGGACAAAATGAACGCCATAGAATGCGGAAAATTAAAAATGTTAAAGGAAAAAGTTAAGAAAGACGAAGAAGACCAGAAAGACGAAGAAAAGCAAAAATAAGAACTGGAAAAAACGTATATAATGTAATTCTATTTGAATCGAGAACGTGCTAGAAATATTTCGAATCTCAAATGTTCAACTGGGTTATCCCAGCGGCTGAGAAATGATGAAGATTTCAGTGAGCGATGCATGTCGGGGAAAAGGGAACTCAGGAAACACCCCAAACCCGACAACTCTGCTATGGAATCGATAGAAGATTCATTTGGGTTATCATTCCTCGTTAAAATCACATGAATTTTTATGAGTCCCCGAGGGCTTTCGTGAGTAACGATTTCAGTGCGGAATGGTTATGAGCGGCGCTGCTCGGAAAAATACCAATAGCCAGTGAAAGTCACTTGGGATTTAAAACCCAGTCGTAGAGATGCGTGAAGCTCCGAACTCAGTGGTAACGATCAAAGATTTGATGAACGAACAAGTAGATTGCTGTCGCTATCACCATACCCTATTAAAGAGTTATTGACCTATACTGTGCTTTCACGCTCTTCCACCCAAACTTGTGGGGGATTTGGTGAAAGAACAAGGGCCGATTTACAGTGCAATGTAGGTTAATAACACCTTTAATATACCTTTCCCGAATACTGAAATGCTAATAAATTCCACAGAAAACAGTCGAGGGAAATATTATACTATTTATAGTTTTAGTAACACGGGCAATGCATCAGGATCTCATTATTAATGGTGACGTCATCATTCTTTATTTTCAATCTCTGGACCGCACCAGCACCAGCACCAGCGCACCACTACATCATTTAATAGTATGGTGAACAATTTCTGAAGTTAAAGCTGGGAGCGTTTATTACCCAGCAGACCTTTACGGAAATTTATTGTCTTGTGACGTCATAACAAGTTTGAAGAAGACGACAAGTGAAGGGTATATTTATTGATGTGTTATCATTTTGCAATGACACTTTGATTTTAAAAAAAAAAAAACTGTCAGAAATTTACCGGAAAAGCAATTATTTAAGAATATGTAGCAAGTGATCAAACTCACTTCAATCTATTATTCTCAAATTAAGTGTCTTGTTACGGTTGCTTAAAATAAATTCGGAAGTCAACGTTTCCTGCTTGCCAACGGAAGTGACGCACCTCTCATTTCATGGCCTCCATGATTGTCATTCACCAATATACTCATTCGTGTTGCTTCATCAAAATTTTGTCCCAACCCATAGAATAAAAAAATCAACAATGACAATGACAATGACAAAAAGGTTTAATGCAGACTTTGAAAGAAGTATATGCATCACAAACATTGAAAATTATAACACGGTGAAGCATTGAACGTTCGAAGAATATAATAAATACAACAGAAGCACTTATACTTTAAGTGACGTCACTGACAGAAACGCCCTATGTCTCCATGTGAGCCATACTGTTTATCCTCGGCGTGTCAAGGGCAACCGTGCTCATTGACTGCATGTTGCTACAATCAGATTGCAATGATATGGCAGTTGGCGACACCCGGGAAAAAGCTATTAATGATTTTGTGGATTTCTTTAATTATATGGAGCTCTCTTGATTTCTCTTACCTCTCTGAAGTTTTGTGCTTACCTTTTTATTTTACCTAAACGTTTCGTTTATATGCCTCCTGCTCCACCACGCTTTCTAATTCATAGACTATATATGTATCAAATGTCCATTTGCGTCATTAAATAGTCTTTAAAAAAACAACAACAAAACTACAAGAGGTGAATAGTTAAGCGATGGTTAATTAAATATGAACTTTGCCTACGACTTTGAGTCCTAGACCTAATTTTGCTTTAACGATTATTACAATGGAAAATAAAGATCTAACTCTCATATCTCTTTATATCTAGATAATCAAAGGCCATAAGGACAAGATTTCCCTTCTAGTTCCTATCTGTGACAGTAACAGTGATATAACACATCTAAAAAAGCATTCAACTCCCTTTTCATAAATTTTATTAGAAATATCGGTTATTCCTCAAATTTCGACTTCTTTTAGTGCTAATTTATGTCTTGTTCTAGCAAATACTTAAACATCAAGTCAAGTGTAGAGTACCCACACAAGTGAAAGACACACCTACCATAAGATGTTAAGATAGCGCCAGAAACGAGAGAAAACAGGCGATTGATCGGACTTATTTGATACATAATACACAGAGCCACAGGTATACGCATACTTTCACAGGCTAGGCCATGTCAGTCTACGAAGCAGATCGATGAGAAAACAATTTCCTCTCAAAATGTCAATGAGTTTTAAGCTCGAGTGCAGAAGAGTTACAAAAAAATGCCAGCTATTAATAACCAAAGGCGTGAACACCGCGTGGTGGTACATCAATTTCCGGAAATGTCAATCACAGAGGGCTGGTAAGGCGGCCAGATTTCTCGACATCCGATTGAGGTAATTGCCAGGGTTTTTTTTTCTCGCAGCATAAGTTACAATAAATTAAAGCTCGCCGCGGATGGCTTTCGAGTGCAGGTGACAGGTTCAAGTATGCTCGTGACAAAATCAACAGACTAGAGAGAAAAGGAGAGTGGAACAGGAAACACGGTCGTATTCACACAGGAACTGAAAATACGAATAGATAATGAAGAAAAGAAATAAAACTTGGTTTCCATTAATTGTCACAACGCACAGCTAGGTGCACGGAAATGCTTCGATTAGGCGCAAGGTACAAAATGAATCATACTTGTTTCTGTTGATGCTGAAGACATATATTCTAAAGAATGTTGCCGTTAAGTGAAACTTGCAATAACGGAGGTTATGACTAAGCAGAGTTAATTTTATTTGTGAAGCTAAAATGTCAGGATCAAAGCCAGCCACACTCGCATGTTTCCCTGGAGAGACATCAGCACCAGCATTAATCAAAATGAAAGCGGCTTCCATTAACACGACGAAAAAAAAATAAGAACATCAACATAAGTCAAGTATCGTCATCATCAAGACCATCATCATCATCATCATCATCATCAGCATCATCATCATCATCACCATCATCAGCAAGGATTTAAGAGTAAAAAAAATCCGTCCAAATCGGCGACTTTACGAATTAAGAAACTGTACTATAATGCTGAGATTACTCTCATCACAATAAAAATATTGTAAAATAAATCCAAATTTTCGGATCAAATGTGATTCTTCCTCAGTTAATCATCATCATCATCATCATCATCATCATCATGATCATCATCATCATCATCATCATTTGGAACATATTAAAAAAATTAAAAGTTTTGTCCAAACCAGCAATGGATTAATAAATACACTTTAATACTTAAAATTCAAAATGGACTTATATAATGATATAACATAAAATCAAATCACTCCATCATCATCATCATCACCACCATCAACATCATATTCATCAACAAAAACGACAATTACTCTACCTCAGTATTTCTAATTCTTTCTCTCCTTCTGTTTTCCTTCCCCGTCTCTTCACTTCCTCTTCATGCAAACTCTGTGCCGAATCAAGATCACCATAAGGGTCTATTTGTCCTGATTAACAGCTAATTACTAATCTCGGTTAAGTTGATTATTACTTAACGTCGCCATTATGGTGAGTATATACTCAGTCACTTCAACGGCCACTCCATTCTGTCTCGCGAGCCTTTTCTGCCCTCGCTATCTCTCGCCTAAGTAGCTGTGAGGTTCATAAAGAGATGAAAGAAAGAAAAAAAGCTAATGACTTATACTCTGCTAGAACCATCTTGCCAATTTAATAAAGGGGGTTAATGAAAAGTACAGCAGACAACGGCTATAACGAAATCCAGGGGACCAAAGACTTATATTTCGGCTTAAGCAGAGTTTCGGTTTAGAGAGAGAAGCCTCACAAGAGGAAAAGAAACGGGGGTCCTTGTTTTCTTTTGTTTTAGCGATACTTTAAGCTTAACCGTTTTCGTTAAAACCTTTGTCCACTCAATTTGAGACGCCACGGTCATCTCGGAAGGTCTTAGGTGTGCCGGATGAAGTGAGAGCAATAGAGGGTTGTGCTTTTTTTTTTNGTGGTTTTTTTTTTTTTTTTGCACACGGCACGACATTAAGCTCACGCTGAACCCGGAAATCCAGCAAATTTCGTAAACAAAATGGAGAAGCTGGTAGTGTTGCTGTACTGTTTATCTCTGGATAACTTCAGTAGGTCGCAAAACGGCACTCCTTCAGTATCGTGGTTCCGATTCTTTTTGTGATATTTTTATGTACTCGATACCGATTATTCCAGTAGCTGCCAAGTCTGAAAAGCTGAAGAGATAAACATAGTAACAACATTGAGAAGATTAGCCCTATTGCTTCTAGGTCTCTAAGTTTATTTTGCATTTAGCCAGCAAGGCATGACATGAACACTTAGAAATAGGATCTTTAGAATTTCTAGATTTGGCATACAGTGAAGTAACCAGTCTCGATTACATGAAAGTATCAAACATTAGTCGGTACCATACTTCTGAAGGAGTGCCTTAAGATTATTCTTTCATTTCGATGCAGACAGCAAGGATTTCATTCCTCCGTTGAGCGATTTGTACGGAGAAGTTGACAAGGTAGGTAAGTGCTGCCAAACTGTGCCCTGTTTGACATTGCATGCAAGAAGTCAAAAAGTCGTACCTGAGCGATGCCAATGTCAAGCAGCGTAAACATGGTCTAAATATGGGATTCTCTCAAGGGCCGATGCTGGTGGTTTGAAGCAGGGGTCGAACCCCACAGGCGCAGCAAATTTCGTAAACAAAATGAAGAAGCTGACACACCCCTGAAATTAACGCATGTTGATTGGCGGAAAGGATAGTGTACCGTGTACAAATGCAACTCTGTTAGCTAAAGAGCTAATAAGAAAAAAAGCCAATACTATGCGTAAAAAAACATTCCATTACAAACCCTCTCAATGTGAAATCATGCAGATGGTAAAGAAACGCTTGTGACAATAATAGACCTGAAACGATTACTTCACTATCTTTATACAATTTCAGAGAAACAAGAAACAGGTGAGGCCCACGCAACTGTGCTTGAATATTTGTGTTGATCGATTCATTGAGTAAAGGAACGTAGCTGCAGTTGGCCTCTGCTTGTGATAGGGATCACTCAGTTTGTTTTCAATTGGAATGATGCCGATCTTGCCTGTGCTTACAAACTTGCATGCAAACAGACGTATGTTCTCACGTGCAAATTCAGTATCGGGCAAACTGAAAGAGACATATCTGATCCTTTATGGCAAACAGAGGCCTATATCAGAGATGTGCCATTACTCTATGTAGATAACAGTCAATGGCGTAGAGTAAATGCTGCCTGAGAGGTCGTATCGGAGACAGAGATCTTATTTAGAACAATGAAAAGGCCATAGTCGAACATGAAGAAGTGCGGACGCAAGGCAAGGAAGACAGAAGTGCTGAAAAGTCAAAGATGACGTGAAGGAGGAAGACAGACAAAAAAAACCTCGCCCTGTGTGGAATTTGAATCTGAGAACAGGGCGTGACCACCCCCACTACCACCACCGCCACTATCACCAACAATAAGTCAACAACAATTACAAAGACAACAGCAACAATTGCATAAAACAAAAGCAAAAAGAAGACGAAGAAGAAGAAGAAGAAGAAGAAGAAGAAGAAGAAGAAGAGGAGAAACAGAAGGAGGAGGAGCAAGAGCAATAACCGCAACAAATACAAAATCAGCAGCAGCTGTACAAAAACGACGACGACAACGACGACGACGACGACGACGACAACAACAACAACAACAACAATCACCACCACCACCACCACCACCACAAACAAGAACAAGAGCAGCAACAACAACAACAACAACAACAGTTCTTATTGTTCCTATATGTGAGCGTGTGGGGACAAAGTTATGGAACTTACAAAACAAAGCCTCACATTTCATTTCAGTTCGGATCTCACCACAATTTCCTTCTAACGTATACAAAACGTGGAAATTACAGTTAAAAATCTATTATTAAAATTACCAAAAAACCCCCAAAAAACCCCCCAAACCTCACTTGGTTTTTGAACAGCCATATCCCGGCTATTTCTTGCCAGATGTGCGTGAAATATTGTAAGCAGTTTCATTTTGCCTCAAAGGTGATCCTATTTTTTTGTATATCTTGTTAGCTCAAATGACCTTAAAGTAGTTAAAGAATGTTTTTGGGAATTAATTTGTGTCGTACACAAAGCCTCGGGAAACCCCATGGCTACGTTCCGTTTTTTTTTTTTAATAAATTATTGCTGCCCGCTGCCCACGCATGTCACCTACTGGCCAGATAAACATGTGAATATTGTGACGTCTGCAGACAAAGGTTGCCAGGTTCGCATATTCAGACCCAATTTCTTGATAGGTCTGATTACAATAATGATTTTGATACAAGAAGGATTGTATGAATGTGTATAACAGTAACATGAGTTGGTCGCCCCTTCCTTCTCTCATTCCCGGGCAGGGCTGGAATATTTCAGTCAGTTAAAAAAAAAACAACAAACTATACAAGTCTTTACACATTGGCAGGAAATAAAACTCAGACCTCGACCTGATGCCGACTCCATTGAACGCTTGCAATTTCCGTGAGCTGTCATGGGGAACCCTTTTCTGTTTTCAAATTCAAAAGACTCCTGCTATTTCGGTTCCAGGGGAAAGTGGGGGGGGNNNNGGGGGGGGGGGTGTCATTCTTATGTAATTAGCCATGTAAACAGAATTACATTCCGTGGCCTGTACGGAACTTCCGGTGAGTGTCGTTGTAGTTTAAATACTCGGTAATTCCAAACCTTTGTTTTCGTCTGAAAGAAATCGTGAGTTCATCACTTTAGAGTAAAACTGTCGTATCTCACAAATAAGTTATGATGAATGGTAAGAAAGACGTTATTATTAGATATGGAAACTTGGCTTAGTTCAAGCATACTAAGTATGAAACATTGATAACAAGGCTTAGTTGAAATGGGCATAGTTGAAGTAAACGTAAACAAAATATGAAACAATAATACCTAGGCTTAGTTAAAGTAGGCATAGTTGACATAAACGTAAACAAAATATGAAACAATGATAACTAAGCTTAGTTGAAGTAGGCATAGTTTAAGTAAACGTAAACAAAATATGAAACAACGATAACTAGGCTTAGTTGAAGTAAACGTAAACAAAGTATGAAAGAGTGATAACTAAGCTTAACTCAAGTACCAAAGTATGAAACAATGATAATAATCCACACAATAACAAAGCGCAAGCGATTCATCTCATTTTATAAGAATTCTATATCCACTCGGTATAGCCCTGGATCTCTCCTGAGATTTGCTTGTGTTTCGGGTGAGGATAGTGTTAGGGTTAGAAGCGCGGGTACGAAAGAGAGAGGATTCCTAGATATTGCTCAAGGACTCTTTCAAGGAGCGCTTTCTCTTCCCTAACTTTGCCCCTTATCACTAATCCAAGCACTTCTTGGAAGAGTTCCGGGATTTTACCAAATAGATATATAACACCTGTAAATGGATGTAATTGGGTGGAAAGGCATATTCTGTTCTAGTATTCATGATCATTTAGTGTGATGAATACGAGCCCAGTTTGATCATTTTGAGCCGTTACATAATTATTATCTTGGTAAGTGGGCCATTAGCGGTTTTACCAAATAACCGAACACAGTAGATGAAAGGCCAAAATAAACCAAAACAACAACAACAACAACAACAACAACAACAACAACAACAACAACAACAACAAAAAAAAAACGATCACTAAAAACTTTCCTGCCTCAATCGGGAGTCGAAGCCAGGGTCTCTCAGCTTGCAAGCCTGAATGTGCTGTCACTATACCACAGGTA
>JAWQUT010000299.1:104930-109930 GCA_033807755.1 Ellobium chinense | reverse complement strand
TCGGATTTTAATAGCCAGTTCGGATGACATTGTCGGATTTTATGTGCGAATTTAAGAAGCTTTACGGATGTAACAAGTTTATGAGAAATTTGGCGCTTCATTCTAATGAAGTGGTTGTAGCATATATGATCCTGGTACCTCCAACCCTACTTTATTGGGAATATGACTTTATACAGAAAGAGAATGACAGACACAGAGAGAAAGAAAGAGAGATAGAGAGAGAGAGAGAGAAAGAAAGAAAGAGAGAGAGAGCAGAGTGTGTGTGTGTGTGTGTGTGTGTGTGTGTGTGTGTGTGTGTGTGTGTGTGTGTGTNCGTGTGTGTGTGTGTGTGTGTATGTGTGTATGTGTGTGTGTGTGTGTGTATGTATGTTTGTGCGTGTGTTTGTGTGTGCGTGTGTTTTTGTGTGTGTATGTGTGCGTATGTATGTTTGGGTTTGTGTGTGTGTGAGAGAGAGAGAGAGNGGGAGGGGTAGGGAGAGAGAGAGAGAGAGAGAGAGAGAGAGAGAGAGAGAGAGAGAGAGAGAGAGAGAGAAACATTCAGGCTATGTTTTTACGTAGGGTTAATTCCTCAGAACTGTTTATTGTTGCAATAGAGGCATATCGCTTTATAAACAGGAAGAAGAAGAAGAAGAAGAAGAAGAAGAAGAAGAAGAAGAAGAAGAAGAAGAACTAGAAGAAGAACAAGAAGAAATAATAATAATAATAATAATAACATAATAATAAGAAGAAGAACAAGAAGAAGAAGAAGAAAGAGATGAATGAGAAGAAAAACAAAATGGAAAGAAATGTTGAGCATAAAATAAATCCGTGTGAATATGACTGGAAAATGGGCTTAATATTATTAGAAATCATAATGATACACCGCAAAACACAGCCTTCAAAAATCGATCGTGGAACATTCAATCAAAGAAAATGCAGCCCAGATAATTATCTTAATTTCATTCTTCTTTCAGATATTTTTCTTGCAGAATGGAGAACTTAAAATAATATATGAGGAGGGGCCTAGCAGCGAAAAGGAGAGGAAGGGGGAGGTGAAGAGGAACAGAATGCCTACAAAAAGGAATGTGAATACAGATTGTGTACAAGGAAAGTGTGTTTGATGGAAATTCNCTCCGGCCTGTCTGTCATCGTGTTGTTGTTGATATCATTATTATGAAGTCTAAATGAAAATTATAGCAAGCCAAGGACAAATTGACGCCTCAGACCTATCCCAGCCAGCAAGCCGAAAGCAAGGTGACGCCTCTAAGTCTGTCCTCAACTTCCATCTTTGCAACCAGCGTCATTCACATCACTGTTTTGCAATATGGAAGAAAGAAAATCACGCATGTCCGCTGTTTTTGCTTTTCACAGCTTTCTCGAGTTAATGTTCTTGATTTCAAACACGCAGTCGAAAGTGACTCTATCATTAGCTTCACACAACAGCCATTGTCTTCCAAATATCACATAAAGGGAGATAACTCCGAAAAACACACTGCAGGCTCTGCTACAAATTGTAAAAATATATTATCAGTTTTAGCACAATTGATGGAAATACAGAAAACCTTAGTTTACAGACTGCTCTTGTCCGTCAAAACCCGGTACAAGTAGAAAGGAAGCAAACGATGTAAAGAAATATTAAAAATCGGGACGCCCATGGGACGCATTCAGGTTTGTGACATCTATTAGTAGGGCAAATCACTGAACGTGTACAACCCAATTAATCCGCTAATATATAAAATACCCCTTTTTGGGGGCCCTGCCAGCCAGTGTTAGGGTGTAGAAATGTGTAAAATGACCTTGATCTAAATAAAGCATCCAATTTTAAAGTTTCAGGTACAATTTGAGCCTCCTAGATTAAAAAAAATAAAATGTGTAGACCTATGTATTCGCACGCGGACAAAACCAGCCAAATGAAAAACTGGGGACCAAATCAGAATTTGAGGTGATCTTTCTCAAAAGACATTTGTGAAAAATTTTGGGCGTTGACCCCCCTTTTTTTCTCTTCCTGTTAAAAGATCGGGGCAAAAGAAGTACTTTAACCTCCATGGAAGAAATTTCCTCAAATCACAATGGTATATTTAGAATAACGCAAAATGTTAATAGGGCCAAAAGAAGAAAAAACAATAGGTGTCAAAGGCCTTAAGGCACATCTATTGGGACAAACAGCTAGGTGTATTTAAACGCGTTATATGGAGTTTTTTTAAGCGGCTTGGCTTATTGTGAAAGTAAGAACTGGAAATCCATAGACAAAACTCAACTATTTTAGCAGGACTACTGAAAATCGCGAATGTAATGGTTCCTTTCTTTAAAATCTGGCACACTTTTCTTAGGAACAGTGGCCGACTGTGTCGCAAAACTGGTAGAATAGACTTTCACTTCGCTGAGTAGGACATTAGCGTTCATTTACCTGATGACGCTGTGGAAAGTAGTTAGAAAAGCTTGAGCAAATTGACTGTCCAGCCCTCTAATGGAGGCTAAATTTTGTCAATGTCCCCTGGCGTCTCTCGTCGTTAAAGGCACAAGACGTCACAAATATGGCGGAACAAGCCGGAAGTGGTACGATTTATGGCCACGATGTTGCATGCTGGGAAACATGCCAATGAAACATCGATGTCGAGTTACTTTACACTTCATAATAAATGTTTACTTTTTAGACTATATCCAAAACTGGGGAGTATGAAAGCCTACGAAAATGTCAATATATAAATACAACAATGAAATGATAGGTCACAGCAAACAGCTTCATTTTTCTTATTAAGGGGCTAAGTTTGAGGACGTGAGAAAGAAGCGAAGTTTTCTTTCATATTTTTCAGAAATGGGGATTACCAAATGCGGTGAAATTTGGATGGGGGTGGGAAGGGTGGGGACAGAAAATATTTGTTTTAAGTTAAAATCCAAAATAGTCAGCATAGTTTGAATTTATTGTATACCCATATGATTAACATTTCAAAAGCTACCCTACAATTTTATTCTCAATTTCTGTTGAATGACGTGGCATGAATTCCTAAGTTAAAACAATAAAAACTTTGGAAAATGTTTGATTCCTCTTGTAGACACCAGTGATGAACTTGGTGGACTCAAAGCTTTTAAGCTTGAAGCCTTTTGGAGATGGCTTAATCTATCCTTGGAAAAGGATTTTATTTCTGTGAGGTTTCTAAGACATCTTCTGTAGGATTGAGTTTCTAATATCAGAATCTAGGGCAGCGACCTCTACTGCCGCGTCCCCTCCACCCCCCCCACCCCACCAAGCAAACTAGGAGTGGGAGTAAGGGGAGGGAGAAAGCAAGTTTAGTGAAGCCTCCTTAGGCAGAAGCCACCTCGATGACGTCTTAATTATGAGTTATGTGCCTAAAAAGCGCAAAACTATCATGGACGCAAAGCTATGGACTCACGCCTTCTTCTGCACTAGTTTGGATATCACGGACTCGCATTAGGACATAGTGTTCTAACTCCAGTGACATACACTATTCTGATAGGACTGCTTGTTTAGAGAGGTGGAAAGAAACAGTGTCTTAACTTCAATGAGATGAATATAACAGATAAAATGCTTTGTCTGAAACAAGACCTGAAGTACAAAAGTAATCGAGACAATGCCGTAATTTCAGTATTGTGAATAGTGCAGATAAGATCTTTTATATAAAAGAGGGCACAATATTGTCGTCAAAGGGATTGCCTGGTGGGATCAAGATGTGGGCGGTATTGTCCTGATGGCGCCAACGGGTGCAACGGATTGCCAAACGGGGTACATCCACCAGGAAATTTTGATAACTCCGATTTTTTTCTGGACTCCACCGGGGCGCAGAAAGTAATTGGACGGGTCTGTCTCGACAGGGAAGACAGATAGAGAAAATTCATAAAGAGAATATTATTTCCTCACACTAGTCCCTATTACCGATATCTCCATCCCTTGTCGCTCTCGCTCCAGCGAGTTGATGAAAAAAAATCTATGTCTGCAATCATTAATCATAGTCCCAGGATGTTTGGGAGCGAGACGCACTTAACACACAACTTGACGCACTTAACACACAACTTATTCCGGCCACTTCGATCTGCATTGCCATTTTGACGTTTTGAGCAATCGCCGTCGACATCGATAAGGTCGTTTCCTAATAGGGGGAGGTGGAAGATAGGGTTNNNNGGGGGGGAGGGGTAGCGTTGGCAGGTCTAGGGACTGGACCCAAACGGGATCAGGCCTCATGGTCATATTCGCCCATATGGGTATCAGATGGAGTCCATGTAGGGTGTCTATGGATTGCCATACTATAGGACTTATTACATGTTAGATATGGTTCCCATAAGGGATGAAGACGTGTGGGAAACGCACGGATACCAAATGGGCACATGGATAAACAATGAGTTAGGAAAACCCACTGATTCACAGATGAAGTTTGTTTAATAAACAGAATTGAATTGAATTGAATTGAATTGAGTAAAAAATGCGACAGGAGAACATAAAAACAGTACGCAGGACACTCGCGTTCACTTCTGATGGGCTGTATCGTTTTAGTGATTGGATACCTCCAATATGCAATAGTTCTATTCGATATCGGAAAGAACGTATCGGGGTATCGACGGTATATTGAATTATAAATTTATCGAAAGTATCAAAACTAATTTTTTTCGTATTTCTCTCCAAAGTCTCAAACCAGCTACCTGTCTCCACGTTGGAATATCTAGCGGTATAAAATTATATCGAAAGTATCGAAGTATCGGAAGTATGGAAAGTATAAGAGTATCGAAAATAAATAACTATCAAGAACTAAGAACAGAATCGAAATGAATATCGATACTTTTGATACTAAGGATTAAAGGCCGAGTATCGCGATGCTTGAATAAACAGGCATTGACCCACGACTAACGACATGAGGTGAGATCTTCCCGCATAATTCAGCATTCGATTTTTAATCGAGCAAATCTACGTGAAAGTAGGCAGATCCATACATTCAAACTCGTCCCCCCTTTTTTCCGCACCCACGCATGTAGACGAGGATGATGGAGGTTGGAGGTGGGGGCGGGGGTGG
>JAWQUT010000299.1:75760-89152 GCA_033807755.1 Ellobium chinense | reverse complement strand
TCTTTCCTTAAAGTTTCATGACCACTCGTTTTCTTCCTCATCGCTGTCATCCGCGACAAGAAACACAGAAGTACAGTACTTTCCCACCTATCAGTCCAAAAACACTCACACTAATAGTTATACTTCTGATAGTCGCCGATTTGTGTCGATTTGCCAGCTTCAACAGCTAGGACCAGGCTGCTACGAATCAATAATGGACGACTGACTGTAGAAATATTCGACTATAAAACATTCAAACCATTTCTGTTTTCGGATAAAGAAGAATGTGATAACAAACAATTAGGGAAACTAGATGGACTTTGGAAATATTTCGGATAAAGCGTATTTCTGAGGGAAGCGTGTTTCCGGATAAGGCGTATTTTTGGATTAACCGGCGTCGGTTTAACTGACTTCTATTTATACATATCTCTTTCATCTGGAGCAAATAAAACAGTGAAAGTTTTTGCAAGATATATTAGACTAAATGCCTGTGTTGAAAGGTAGAGCTGATCGTAAATAAAACAGGAAACAGATAAAAAAAAATCTCTGAGACAATCAAACTAAAATGCAACATAAATATCGAATGAGAATGACTGACGGCTGCTATTTAAATGGTTCACGTTCATCGGCTGACACTGATCTCATGCTCTCGGGTTTATTTATGAATTTCTCTACGTTAGTTGTTCTGATAACAGATCTGCAAGCTATATATCATAGAAAAAAAGGCAAGTATTAAATAATAATGATAATAATAATAATAGCAATACTTAGAAGAATACATATCTCAATCCCTTTCAGTTGCTCTATTTCTATTTCTATTTCTGGCTCTCGGATATGTATTCACTTGCCTTTCTGTGTATGTCTTTAACTTGCATTGTCAGTCTTGAAAAAGTGTTTAACACGAAACATTGACCATTTTGTTAATAAATTCATTATACATTTTTCAGAAAGTTTTGTGTCATTGGACAGAATCATATTTAGTTTTAATGAAATACTAAGAAGAAAAGGGTAGAGGAGAAGGGGGAGGAAGAGGAGGCGGTTAATAATAAGTCTGTAGGTATTTACAAAATGATCATGGCGGGGATCAAACCCACGACTTCCTGATTCTGTGTTTAACGCCCTCACCGTGCTGGCGGGAAAACAGTTGGATTTTACAAACTATAAAATTATGGAGACAACACGATTGAAAGTAGAAATTAAAAGAAAAACAAAAGAAACAAAATAAAAGCGGGGGATGAAAACAATTGACAGCAATCAATATTCTTCAGTTGCTCTGGACAGTCTTATGTTTACACCCGGCACAAATATTATGACGTTAGCCCCTAGCAACCAATCTATAACCCAGCCGGCATTAACTTCAATATGGCACGCCCTATTTACCGGTAGCGCCATTGAATTATTTTCTCCCGCCTTAAAGAAATCAGGCAACGTTATGGTCATTGAAGAAAGTGGTTGTCTCCCCCTTCAAGGGAGAGAAGGAGGCTGTTGCGTGCTTGGAAGTCGTGCGCATGGCGCTTTTACTTTAAGTTATGAGGTCGTAAATATGACGTCACCTGTTGATTTAACTAACAGTGTGTGGGTTAAACCCATTTAGTCTACTACGCGAAGAAGTGGTTTTTTTTTTTGTACTCTTATCATTGAGCAAGAGACTTTTGCTAATACAGGGGCGGAACATAAAGGCTATGTAATGAGAGTAGAGGGGACGTGGGGAAGCTCACGTATGTAGCATTGGTTCGATCTCATACGCGGCAGTTGGGGCTTGGTGGGGGAGGTTTTTGGTGGGATGAACGCCGTCTGCCGGGGGGGAGGGGGGTGCCTCCGGGTATCTTATTTACGCCTCTGCGTTAATGCCCTTCGTCAGTGCCGTAATGACTGTGTCTACAAACAACGAATTCAGTAAAAAGAAATAGAAAAAAAAGTACGTTTGAGCAAACACCACATGGTAGCCCAGAATATACTCATGTCTGCCTGGCATAGATCAGGCTACAGTCACACGGAAGCTCGGCCAACTGGCTACGGCGTTGGACTCTAAATCAAAGGCTCGTGGGTTCGATTCCCGACCATGTTGTAAGTGCCTTGAGAAAGAATTTCATTCACATTTTCCTCAGTCTACCCGTCTGTACAATGGGTAACTGGCTACAGACAGTGGAAGATGTTGTCAGAATGCCAGTAATCAGGCCTGTAAATGACAGCGGCACTATAAGCTCCCCAGGGAGTTCAGAAAGTCACACACTGATAAGGCCTGCTGAGGTAATAATGTGTGAAGTCGCATGAGCGGGCATTAGCCCGGATACGAGACTTATAAACCGACTTTGCTATTATGCAATAAGCTCATTCAATCAACACAATGCCAGAGGTGTCACATTCGCCTACGGATGTTCTAAATCATAGAAATCGTGACAGCGAATGAGACAACCAGAGACTGGCCAGCCAAGAGCTGTAACAAGTAACCTTAAGGCAAGTCCAGCGTGTAACCAGGAAGAAAACTAAAACTCTTTCTAGCGCTCGGCAAACAAAATGCGGAGGCAGGAGCTTCGGGGTAATATACAAACTACAAACAACAACAAAACGGAACAAAAGAACCAAACAAAAACCAAACAAAAACCAATTTACAGAATAACTAGTCTCCATAAATGACGTAACTGACAAATACACAGTGTGTCTCACTGTGTACCACAGTGGTACATTTGTGGACTGCGTGTTACCATGTTCTAATCACTGTGGATTTGAGAGTACAAGTCTTCAGCCGATGATGGCACTTCGCAACATTCTGGAAACAGCTATTATTGTGTCTATAGAAACATTTTTTTTAAAGCCAAGGTTTTTACTGAAGATGATCAAAAATAGTGTAATTTTGAACACCTGACTTTAGAAATATGACATAAATGTGACATTACACGTGGACATAAGTTTGCTTTCCCTTCCCTCCTTCCCGATAGCTGTATTCTAGTTTTTGGACAAAAAATGCAACTGCGGAAAGAAAAACGGAACCAAAATCCTAATGATCAGGTGTGTTCACGTATTACGAATCTGACGTGTGGGCGTGTTGTATCAGCGGAACGCCGGGTGGATAGCGCAGAATCGTGAACAGTAATCGATAACACGAGTTTAATCCAACGTGGCATATCACAGCTGCAGTAATGCCAGATATACTGACAAAAGTTCCAGCCAAATTACGGAGGTGCTAACCTAGATATTGACGTAAAGTTAACATGCAAATATATACACGTGTATAACATTAGATGAAAATAAAAGGAAACTAAGCACAACAGAAATATGAAAAAAACCAACCATTTTCGGATTGGGGCGAAACTAATAAGTGATTATTAAAATTATCATGCATAAATATATGCCAGACAGCATAATAATTATATAGCGACAGCGAAAAGGGACACAAATTGCATAAAAATAATGAACATCTGCGAGGAAATTTCTGACGTACTCTACGACTGCCCATCTATTTAACCTATAGTAACAATGACTAAAATTGGAAATAGGTAGGGCTGGAAATAGTCCATATCAAGCAAGTGTATAATCACTCTTTGTACCACAAATGTATGTAGAGGAACAGTCAAGCCACATAACACAGCCGCTTGGACGTATACCGTCTTATCTATATTAATAAAACGTTTCAGCCAAATTTGTGTCACAAATTTCTTGAGAACTACGTAACGTAAATACATGCGGTTTTCACCTAAATTCGTAGAAACATACATAGAAGGTAACTATACACATCAGTCCTCTTTATTTTTTTTAAACCTTTAAAAAAAAAAAAGAATGTGTATAGCGACGAAATACAATCTCCGATAGATCTTTTCAATCCGCCCGATTCGCCAATCGTCCAACTTTTTCACGGAGTCTAATGCATTCGTCTATGATGCCTTTCGGTGCGCTAGGTAATCTTTCGCCGCTGGTGCATTGCCTGCCTGCCCATTTGTAAAATGGGGTGTTTGTCTTGTTCTAGATAAAGGCGATTTGGAGAAAAAATATGATAATACACAACGCTTGTTTTAGCTTGAAGAGACCCAGATCATTCACAAAAAAGATTATTTAAGAGCTTATGTATTTAAAACGAAAAACAAGTTCTTACACGAACTCTGATGTCATCAGGATGTGTTTACCACTCGTAGTCCGAAGATGCTCAGGTGCGGCCTCCCATTGGCTGCATGGTCATTGTTACGGATAACGATTGTTACATGTGTGGTGGCAGAGGAACCAAGGAAACATACATACAGACAGACAGACAGACAGGCACACACACACACATACACAAACACAGACACACTCACATACATACCACACACACACACTCACACATACACACACACATATACACACAAGCAAACACACACACAGACGGACACACACACACACACAGACCAAACCAAAATGTTAAATATTTTGGAAAAGAAAACGATATCTGAACTGGCTGGAAAACAACAGCACCGGAGATCTGGATAAAACGCACACAGACACACACAAATACACACCGACACACACACACACACACACACACACACACACACACACACACACACACACACACACACACACACACACACACACACACACACACACACACACACCAAAATGGTAATTTATTCTGATAAAAAAAAAATACACCAATGTCTGAACTGGCTACAAAACAACAGAACTAGAGAAGATGTAAACAAATGTGTCTCAAATGTAGATGAAGCGGACGGAATGTAGATCTAGTCTAGATAGTCTAGATATTACACTGACCGCAGATGTAGATTAGATGAAACAGGGTAAGATTAGGCTCGCTTTGTATGAAACAGTGGCTGTATGAATAATCCTTGCGTTAATTTGCGCTCTGTGGTAACTATGATGCTTCTAATGTTTATGGGGTTTCCCGCAGTTACGGCGGTGCGCAAAGTTTACGCACGAATTATGCATGCGGCCCGGAGATGAAAAGAGTCTAGTCGGGTGAGGATAATAAGAACATCCGGTGGCCGTCATCACATCAGACTGGAACATCACGATGCATAATGTAATATGGCTGGTCAAACTAAACTTGACTCTACCTTTTGAGTATCTATTTCCTTACAGAGAGAGAGAGGGGGAGAGAGAGAGAGAGAGAGAGAGAGAGAGAGAGAGAGAGAGAGAGAGAGAGAGAGAGAGAGAGAGAGAGAGAGAGAATGAAAATAAGAAAGAGGGTCAGTCAGAGAAACTTAAAAGTGAAGGATTCGGATGAGTTTTCTAAAGTAGCAGTATGATAGGTCTCTGTTTTCAAATATATTCTCTCGCTTCCTTTCCTAGCCGCTTTATGGGAAGATGTTCTTTCTTTCTTTCTTTCTTTCTTTATTTCTTTCTTTCTTTCTTTCTTTCTCATGGTCTGTCTGTCGTTCATATTTTCTTTCTTTCTTTCTTTCTTTCTTTCTTTCTTTCTTTCTTTCTTTCTTTCTTTCCTTCTCTCTCTGTTTCTTTCTTTCTTTTATTTCTGCTATTCTAAAATGATTTCCTTTGACCCCTTTTATAAATTGAAATTAAGACTATAACTTCACCAGCTCCACTTTTAACAAGAAACAGCCTCTCCACCACAAGAATACCACACATTTTTCTTTCCCCAACAAGGAAACAAAAAAACGATACAAATTGGTTTCCTTACACCCTCGGCCGAAGATTACATCACTGCGAAGGCCAATCTCAGAGATACTAGAGCGAGTGCCAGAATTACTCCTATCCCCTGGCCATAATTTTTCCACCCTCCAAACTGGCAACTCTTACGTAAGTCGCGTAATTGCCAGGTTGGGAATGTTGGGTGGAAAGGGAAACGTGGCCATAACTTTCAAGACCAAAACAAGAAAAAGCCATTAAACCTTATCTTAGCCATTCTTTGCTTCTCCTATCGTCATTTTGGCCTTGTTTTTTTTCTTTCTTTTTAGTGCCAGGCCAGGTCTGGCCTTCCTGGCCACTTAACTTCTTCTGTATCATTCCGCCCGGAGAAATGAGTCCCGGTCAGGACTTGAGACTCGAGGAGGTAGAATGACGGGAGAAATGGTGCCAATTCGTGAATAATTTACGCGGATAATTTCTGTTAAGGGAATCAAGTCGGGCGAGTGGAGAAATTGTTAAGCGGCATTTTGCTAAAATGTATCCCTCTTATCTTCTTTCTCTTTCTCCTCCTCCCTCCCCTCATCCCGAAAACATCTGCTGGAGTGCTGATATTAGCACTTCCCTCTCTAGATTTGATTGTGAAATCGGTTTTCGAATTTTCCCAGACGGCTGAAAGAGGTATTAGGAAATGCCAGTTTGTGTGAAATACAGCAAGGTTGTGTTTCTTTGCTTCCTGTAGCGGCGCGGAAGGGGCCGTCCCTAGAAAAAGAAGTATCAGTCTCTAGGCAAGCCAAGATAGCTGCGACTACGCGGAAGAGCAAGAAAGTAATGCACTGACTTGCGAGTGATGTTTGCTATACATTTATCTTTGCCTCATTCATTAGCATATAAAATTATACCATTGTTGTTTCTTCTCACACTCTCCTTCGACAAAAGGCCGTTGATAAGAATGATGTTCCACTAAAAAAAATGAAACCATCACTTTGCAGAGTTTTCTTTTCCGATGATGGCAAAAGACATCACATTTCTTACAAACCCATCCGTCCTCACTGCGACTGGCGAGCACCAACCAAAAACATATCCCTGATACTTCCTTTGCTATCGACAGCCCACAGAGTACACTCACAGTCCCTTTTGCGACGCCGCTGGTGCCAAACAAGCGCAATCCAGACTATCACAACCTTGAACCTCACATACTCCAAATGAAAAACAACTCACATACTCATGTTTCAACATCAGTCTTTACTCAGACGAATACCTTACGAGCAAACATTTCAAGGCATCATAATTATGACGGCCATGTTTAGGGCAAACTCTTCCCTTGCAACAGGTTTAATCTTAAAAAAACGAATTAAAAAATAAGACAATTCGTCCAGCCCCTCTCCACCTCTTCCTTCCGTGTCTTACATTCTCTCAATTTACTCTCTTTTCATCAGCTTCTTTTTCTCTCTATTAAATCGTTTCTCATGCTAATGCGCACGGCTAGACGGTGCCAGTTTTTACGGGAATTCCCTAGAAAATGAAGGTCGACGTGACGTCATAGCCATAATAATATGGTTCGAACGCGTCTTCTTTATAGAACTTCTCGCAAATGCTTGTAGCTATAGAAAATATCTTCTGTATTCAGGAAGGGCCGGACAGTTTGATGTATTATAGAGTTTTATTAACATCCTCCTTTTAAATTAAAGGCGCAAGACCTTCAGCCGGGGCCTATCCAGACTATGTCAGAATCCGCCTCTGAACATGGGGCAGACATCTTGTTAGCCTTCACAGCATCCGTTAGCTGACAGTGCTCGATACTGGGCCATGGCGACACTTTTGTGTTAAATGATTACGGTGCATTAATTGTATCGGTATCGCCCAACACGTAGTGAAGCGTCTGCTGTATGCAATCTGGCAAGTTCCAGCCTTGTACTGATTGTGTGCAAAGTGGGCGGTTGATAAGAGGAGTGACATTTGCAACGATGACAGTGAAATGTCAAAAAGGATAATGGTGATGACAAGGACTAAAGTCGTTGAGGAAAAAGAGAGTTTTTATTTTCAAGTTCGAATATCTTACGGACTTTATGGCAGAGATAAGGATGAACATAATATGCCCATTTCCTGATGTTGTGATTGTGGTCATGGCACTAAGGAACAGTGCGGATTTTGAACATGTGAAAATGTAGAGGTTATGAAAGTGGGATTGGGGAAGGCGAATTGATAGATGAGAGGAAGAGTAACACAGAAAAGGGAGAAAGGTGTAGTGAACAAAAGGATTACGTGTAGCAGACTGATTAGATTAGGTAATGAAACCGGACGGACAGACAGACAGACAGACAGACGACGTCAATAACAGTATGAGTTTGTGCTTCTTTAATTCATTTGCTCACGTCGAATGAAACAGAGATAAATTAAAGAAAAAACAACAAAAACCAAGAAAACTAAGCCACCCGCTGGCAGGTCACGGAGTAAAGGGTCTAAAAATAGCTCTTTATTGAGCGGATGACAAGATAAAACCGGAACAAAATCAGGGGGAAAAAGATAAAAAAAAATAGGTCAGTTGAGCAAAGTAAACAAGAACTGATGACACTGGAAGAGGAATTACTGAAGACAAGCAATGGAAACTGAGATGCCCTGCTGGTCTTGTGTTGGCACCATGCGTGTCAGAGATGCAGTTCGCTGTAATCAAGAAGTAACCGCAGGCATATTGGTAACACACGGGCTGCGGCCATGACACATCAAATTTAGATGCGCAAGGAATGAGTGTGTGTGGTTTTTTTTAAACGCCAGTTTCGAATCATGACACATCAAATTTAGATGCGCAAGGGATGAGTGTGTGTGTTTTTATTTAAACGCCAGTTTCGAATCAGTGCATATGTATCTCTAGGGGATTGGCTGAAAGGTCGTTACAAATGAAAGGCTTTTGTTGTTGTTTTTTTTTGTCATGGATTCTGTTGGCTTTGAAACTTATATTTTATTTAGTGTCTGACACAGGTCTATAGGCTTTCGGGTGTATTTTTTTAAAATCAAGCTTGTTGAATGTCTTGATAGAATGCCGCGAACAGTATGTATCTCAGCAGAAAATATGCGCTTGGCTTAATATGAAGACATTAATCAGTTGGCATAGTCAAGTTGGTGTTTTAGGAATAATAATAATGCTGTTTATAAGTCTCATATCCAGGCTAATGCCCGCTCATGCGACTTCACACTATTATTACCCCAGCAGGCCTGATCACTCTAGGACTTTCTCGACTCCCTGGGGAGCATACAGTGCCGCTGCCATTTATAGGCGCTGATCCATAGCATTCTGACAATATCTTCCACTGCCTATAGCCAGGTACCCATTTTACAGACGGGTGGACTGAGGAAAATGTGAATGAAATGCTTTCCCAAGGCACTTACAACATGACCGTGGTCGGGAATCGAACTCAGGACCTTTAGATCTTGAGTCCAACGCCGTAACCATTCGGCCATAGTGAAGACTATTTTGATAAACCAGTCAGAGCCTGAGATATAAGAGAAGACCAAAAATGAAGATTTTAATAAAAAAAAGGAGAAAGAATGAAGATGTGAAAAAAAAAAAGACAACGCCGATGAGGAAAACCTCGGAAATTAACTAAAAAGAGACATAAAACTAACGATAGTAAGAGGAATTGCAAATAGCCACACTGGAGAGGACATTGTTTCCCAAGGGTACCTAATAATCAAAATGGCCGAAATATTACAGATATTAGAACAATCTACCGAGGAGCATGTTAACTCCCGGGGGCAATGAATATCCCATGTCTGGGCTGCGAGGGCCTAGAGAAGTTTCTCTAGAGGTGCCTGATTAGACAAGACGCTAACTCCTCCAGGAGCTGGAGCAGAGTAGGAAGATGGCCGCGGCATGGGGCAGAGTAGGGAAATGGCCGCGGTGTGGAGCAAATTGAAAACGGCCATCGCAGATTGACGTGCAGTTGATGATCTCGAGGGACTTGGACGCTCGTTGGTACTCTCAGATCAGGCGTTGGGGATTTACATGTATTATCATACGGGGGAGGTAAGCGGGAAAATGGAACAGTGATCGCCCTTTGCAGTTCGTGAGTATTAGTTCCAGGGTCATCCATTATCATACGAGGAGGTAAATTGTAAATACAGCTGGCTACACTAGAACGCAATCCGTTTAATGATAATTTACGCTTGATTACAACAATTTTCGGATGACAGAATATGCATTTATGGATAAGTGAATCACTCAATGATCGCAGCTTCTTTTAATCGCATCCTTTTCCTTGCTGCTGAGGAGATGAAAGGGGTTGGGGGGGGTGGGATTGAATGCCACTGAGGATGCTGACTGTATTGAATCATTTAGCATGTGCTAGTTTGATATATTTTGCACATACTTGCACTAAACAAAGTATTATTGGTGGTATTATTGTTCTTAAGGATGTACTGGACAGCGAACGCCTAAGGGCAGATAACTACCATCCAGATACACAGAAAGAGTGTTGGGCCTTGAATCTGGTGACTCCGATAGAGGACTGGCAGGCATTAACTAAAGAGAGATGTAAATATATTAGGGACAAGAGAGGGTTGGACCTTGATGGTCGATTGGTTTTCCGGTATGATTAATATGTATAATATCATAAAGGGAAGTCATCGCACACTAGGGAGAAGCAGTGAGATGATGGTTGTGGTTCGTGACTGTATATCGACGCATTTTCCTTGCATAATCATAGCGCGAGGTAAACGTACGTCGTTATGGCGCTGACCTTGGCGATTACTGGTTTCAAGAGTTATCTAAATCGTCACAAAGGGAGACAAATACAACAGAGGGAGTTGTGGTCCTGAGTTCAGTAACCTTTTAGACTTGACAATGGGAAGATGCAGGAAAATCGACAGAGTTACGCTGTGAGGTAGAACAACACGCTCTTTGTTACTATAAACCGTCCACACTAAAGTGCTCCAGGGTGATCCAGCAGCACTGCTCCGGAAAGCGCTTCTGGTGCAGACGGATAATTGAGATGAGGAGAGTACTTTTGTGTTATGTGCTAACGGTGCTGCTGTTGGTCTTTTTTTTTTTGACTTAGCCTAACTGTTCCCAGCAGTACTACCAAATTTATTCTATTTTGTTCATGTTTCTGGTAATTAGAAGAAAAACAAAGGCAGAAATGTTTTGAAGCTAACGTTATAATTGTCTGAGAAGCAATTTCCCTTGCATTATCTCGCTTGATCAAACACATTCAGAGCCCCAAAATTTGGGTGTAGAAATATTGTTTTTTTCCAGTTTAAAGCACACCGATTCCAGCTAGCTAGAAAGCGACACTCTGAATCTTTCTTTTAAGGCCGACACGGTTACTAGTAGCATACATTATCTCCCCTATTTCAAACACATTCAGAAGCTAACATATTGAGTGTAGAAAAGCTTTCTTCATTTAGAAGCACACTGATTCCAACTGGCTAGAAGACGACACTCTGAATATTTTTTTTGCAGGCCGACTCGGCCAGTGCAGTGGTTGCAACGCAGCTGCCAATTAAGCCTGGTTCGCCGTGAACTGACCCAGAATTTGCACTGGCTCTAACCCGGATGTTAACGCCCAGATCTATTACATGAGAACCTGGGTGACAGATCACAGAGCTTAGTCTGGGAGAGATACGGTCTAGAAACTGACCTGGTCTTGGACAAGCATACAAGTGCACGCGGCAGCGTGGGGTCCAAGATCTGAGGTATTCCGGTAATGGTATGTATAGCAACTGACCTCGTTTCTCACAAGCTACGGTGCGCATGTGACGGCGTCGTACCCAAGATCCGGGGGTTTTCTGGATACGATCAAGTTTGATATAGAAAAAAAAAATCTCTTTGTAACGTTTTTGTAAGGTGACTAGGTGAGCTGGCAATAGAGTATCACGTTCTCGAAATCTTAACACAATATTTGCTATGCCCCGATTCTTGCTCTATAGTTATTTATGTATTAAAATTACCCCTGTCCCTGGGAAACAGCGTGGTCGTGTGGTTTATGAGCCGTATTCAGAAACTGAAGACTGTCAAGTCTGAGAGATCAGGGTTAAGCTGGCGAGACAATCGAGGCAATGGAATCTGTGCGGCTTGCGACGCAAGCCACTCTCGCTTCGACGCCATTTTATGTAGGGCAGGAGAAAAGTAGAGAGGGACATAATAAAGAAAAAGAGAGAGAGAGAGAGAGAGAGAGAGAGAGAGAGATTACTTAATATTACCAACTTAACAATCGTCCACCAGATGGTGACCCCACAACATTAGGGTTCAGAATTCCTCCATACTTTTATCGCTTTGTCATCTCTGACCTGTGTTTTCACCAGAAACTGACCGCTACAAGTGACTCTTAAATACCTGTTTTAACTTATAAACAACATTTGGATAGATACGTTATTCAACACGGTAATTTGTTTCGACACAGGTACGGAATGAGGTCTAACTAGACTTCTCGTAGTATTAACTTTTTAATTATCATCTCAGTACGGCCAACTCTGCTTAATCACAATCCGGATAAAAACATCTGCCATTAAATTGCAACACTTTACCCAAAACAAAATGCTAATTTTTTAAAACACAAAATTCATAATATAATCGCAAACTCCTTTTAATCGCAACTTTTTCTTGGTCCCGCGGGTTTGCGAATCAGCGGAGGTGTCTGTAAGCACTGGAAGACATTAGAAACTACCCGAACAACCAGACAGGACGGTAATGACAGTGGTGGTGGTGATGATGGTGATTATGATGATGATGATAACGATAACAGTTATGGGTGGATATATATTTATTCTTCTTTTCTTTTTGTTTTTCCTTCTTCAAACCATCTTTACCACTCTGTAGCGATAATTTCTGTACTCCATAGCTCCTCTTAACCATTCCCTTACCTCTGTCTGTTTCCTACCTCCTCAAAACCTGGATGACGCCTTTGTTCTCGTTCTATCTGAACTCCCCTCACCTCTCTCTTTCTCTCTCTCTCTGTTTTCTTTAGTGAACTCTTATCGTATCCTTTTAAATTAGCACCCCTATAAAGTCTTAGATCTCTTCCTATGTCTTCGTCTTCCTTATCATTATTATTATTACTCCTGATGAAGGAATTTCAATTCCGAAAATTTGACATTTTCTTATTGTGTGCTTCTTTTTGTAATTTAAATAAAATTGTATAGTACGACACTGATAGACGCTATTATATTTTATTTTGTGTGATACAAATGATGGTGATAATGATGATGACGATAACGATAACAATAATGATGATACTGCAGTGGTTGTACGGGCTCGGGTGGGATCCTGACGGTATTCCTTCTGTTTGTAATTGGTAATCGCTGAAACACTAGAAACTTTCATCATGGGCGCAAGGATGAAAAATATGAGACATGGCACAAAGCTGTAGTCTAGCCGGATTAACAGTATTTACACGCTCGTACTGTCTGCTGTTATGTTCATAGACCTATCAATATTTAGGTCCGCCCACAGTTGACAACGCAGAGATCAGTAAGAGTGGTTCTGGTAAATACGACCTCTCTCAAGGTCCAATACACAGTGCACTCTAAGCTTGCTGTAAAAGCATACTGAACAGGGCATTCATTAATTCATTAATTCATTAATTAATTAATTCATTCATTCATTCATCCATTCTCACTTTATCGGAAACATTTTATATTTTCCCTTTCTACTATTAACTTTCAAACTGGCACTGTGATTGGGATACCAAAAAGTCACAATAGTCTGAGCCCCATTAAAAAAAAACAACAAAAAAACTTTCTTCTGGCTCTCGATACATTTCTAATGTCTAAAATGAAAACAGAGTTCATGCTTATGGGCTGTTAGCTGAGGCGTGCTGGCGTTGACCGGGCAAGGTGGGGGGA
>JAWQUT010000299.1:56462-66547 GCA_033807755.1 Ellobium chinense | reverse complement strand
GGCTCCTCTTATCTAAGAGACAGGTTGAGTAATGAAGATTAAGCATGAGACGCATAAAAGTATAGAATGAAATAATCGAATGCAGAGCTGCACATGATCAGACTGCAAACAAAAATTAAACACAGTAATCGCAGAGAGGGAGAGGGTGAGGGAGTGTGTGTGTGTGTGTGTGTGTGTGTGTGTGTGTGTGTGTGTGTGAGAGAGAGAGAGAGAGAGAGAGAGAGATGGATTTGTAATATGTCCACTTGGTAAAATTCTGGGTCTCTCCCAAGGTACTTTGAGCTCACTCAGAGCTTTAGCTTTTAACGATGGAATCTCGTACCATCTTAAGAGTTACATTAACTCTGCATGCTGAACACCACTAAGGATGCATTGAGTACCAATGCCCTAAAGTAATTCTTACGACGGTAAGAGATCTCACCGTTAATGCGCAACTGTCAATTATCATTCTCTCTTCCCACGCTCGCTCTCAAGCTTATCCTGCCCTTAACAAATTTAACAAGTTTACTGGTCATGCCCGGACCATACTGGTTTATACATCAGCAATCAAAATAACATTTATGCATGGTTTAACCTAAGCCAGACACACATTGGGAGAGCCTGGTATGTTGACAAATTGACATAAGACACGTTGTTTACTGTGGTGGCAACTGAAATGTGAGGCTTGAAGAGTAAATGAGAGCACCGCACCCGGATAGAGACAAACATATTATGTTGACAATGGGGTATTGGAAATGATCTTATTCTAATCTGGTATGAGTGGAGTTTCAACAAAGAATGAAAAATTTAATGAAATAGAGGAAGACAGAAGAAGAAGAAGGAAAAAAAACCCAAAAGAGTGACAGAGAAAGGGAGAGTGAGGAGAGGGAATGAAAGGGACAATCAGAAGAGAGAAAGATAGATAGATAGAGAGAGAGAGAGAGAGAGAGAGAGAGAGAGAGAGAGAGAGAGAGAGAAAAGTGATTCAAATGAACTGGAATGGGTCCTGCCTCTTTGAGTTGTCAATTCTATGAATGAAAGAAACTGATTACGAAGCAAGCCATATGCCCACGAAATTCTATCCTGAAAATGTTCCAGAATTAAGAGCAAAGCTAAACAAACGCAAAAAAAAAATGATAGTAGAGGGACGGATTACAGAAGAAAAAAGTGGAGAAAAAAACAGAAAAAGACAAGCGACATTCTTAAGTAACTCCAAGCGGGTGGCGAGGTGGTGGAGGGGAGGAGGGGCGGGGGGAGGCAGGGATGACGCTGTTAAACGCTATCGCTATATAAGACCTGTTCCAAACTTCGTTTCAAACAGAACTTGGATGTACATGTATGTACCGGAAGTAGCTTTCCCGTGTCGTATGAGAAGTAATCCTGATGATGACAATATTGGGGCATATAAGTCTCTTATCCAGGCTAATGCCCGCTTACGCGACTTCATAATACTATTACCCCATTGTCATTCCAGGACTTTCTCAACTCCCTAGGCCGCATTAGGTACCGCAGCTAAATTTACGCCTTGAACACTCTAGCATTCTGCCGATATCTTCCATTGCCTATCGTAAGGTATCCATTTTACAGACTGATGAAATAAAGAAAATATAAATGAACATACACTTACATGTTGGGTTGGGGTTGGGAATTGAACCTTAGATCCTGAGTCCAGTGCCATAACCATTCGGCCACGCTGCTTCATATGTATCCCTGTCATCTTGTCTTTATAATGGACTATTTCTACTCACCGGAATGCAGTATAGTTGTAATCGTGCTGAAGTGCCTTAACACCGTAACTGAAATATACCTTCATATGAGCTTATGTGCTGATGGTAATTGTTGACACCGGGGTCATATTTGTTTGATCCCAACGAGTGAAGAAAAGGGATAATCATTTTATTCTGGAGACTGTCCTTCCAAGACCAAGCAAAGGAAGTATCAATCTCTATGCAAGCCAAATTGGCTGCGATCGATGCGGAAGAGCTAGAAAAGAGTGCGCTGACTTGCGAGTGGTATTTGCTATACTTATATCTTTGCCTCATTTATAAAAACAAATGCCACATTCTTCTTCGACATAAGACCGTGGGTGAAAAGTTCCACTAACAAATTAGAAACCGTAAGCGGTGGCCGCCATTTTGTCAAGCTCACCTTCTGGTGTCCCGCAAAAAAAAATTCAAATTTTTTAATTTGAACTCCAGAAGCTCCTCATACTTCTCCGCATAAAAGCAGAAAGACGTATCTCAAGTTTCCTGGCATTAGAGTGCCGGAGGTCTTTATACAGTACTTGTTTAACACAGCTATGAGGCAATGAAGAGTCAAGCTTGTTATTAAGCCACCCCTTTCCCTGCTGTAACCATAGCTGGGTACACACAAAAAAAAAACGACACCCAAAACAACAGTGATGATTAGATACACAGTTAAAGACTATCTCTTAATGGCTTCACCTTTACCTACATGTAAGGCGTATTGAAACAATGGAGTTACTATGGCAACTAAAACCAGCAGTTCACATGAAAACTAAGGTACTCATGAGGGGAAAGGACATTAAGACAAAAATATAGCATTTTTGAATGGCGATTAACAAACATGTCTCGTGAAATCATTTTAGTCACAGAATGAAGGATAATAAAAATGAGTGAATTCTTCCTTCCTTCCATCCATCCATCCATCCATCCATCCAACCAACCAACCAATCAACCAACCAACCAACCAACCAACCAACCCAGCCACCCACCCACCCATCCATCAAGCCAATCTAAAGAAAGCACTTACACTTTTCTTATTCCATGTGAAATGGATACCCCCGCCCCATCCCCTCTCCCACCAACGAAAACTCATCACAATGAAGATCGAGGTTTTGAGTTTACATTGTATTTGGCAAATTGCCAAATGTACTCGCCGTCATCGGATCATATTAAATCATTACATGATCACTTGATACCCCAATCCTGACTAAATAAGCTTAACTCACAGGGTATGGTAGACCATGAGAGGCCCTCAAATAAGATTACTGGGATCTAGGTATACAGCAAGGCAGACTTTCCTTGGCAACATATATTAGTGCTCTAGGGTTAGAGTGGCAGCCATACCGTGATGTATGCCCACAGGGAATAAAGGTCATCGGTACATCCACTTCATTACGAAAGAGCATGGATATATCATGAGATGTGCATATTTATTGGACTCTTTTGTAATAATGCAAACGGCAAAGGGAGCTTTATGGGATAACTAAGACAAGTTATGAGTGCAGCTAATAATAAAAATATTGTCATGTTCTCATTGCACCACAAACTAGTTTGGTACCTGGTGGCTGAGGAATTCGTGACAGGCAGCCGTACTGGATTCGCTCATCAAATATATATCTAGAATCATGACTGCAGCCAGCAGGCAACTTTTTCTAAACGAAGACGATAACACAACGTTAACGCAGAGGCTGTCCTTAAAGGCACGTTATTATTTTTATATATGCAAGTTTGGGCCACATTTTGAGCAACACTGGCTGCGGTTAGCTAAAGATTGAGGAATACATCATTGATGTCATAAGGTAGGCGCTAAGACTGCTGGTAGAGTAACGTTAACGGCCAGTGAAACCTGTTAGGTTTTATGCTACGGTTAAAGAAGAGAATTGAAAGTTTTCCTTTCACTTCAGTTTCACAAAGTTTATTTCCAATGTAACAATGTTTCAAAATATGGACATATAGCTATCTTTGGAGAGTACATTTGCAGACAGTTAAAAAAAAATGAACATGCAATCAGAAAAATAGACAGACAATCGGGCAGACGGACAAACATATTAATATCCTAACAGTAGACATACAGGTATTTAAGCATACTTAGGTCACATCTTTCGCTCAAGGAAGTCTCCATTATAGAGTTGTTCTGGAGAGTTGCAAGTTTGCAATATTTTGCAATCTTACTAAATAAGCACTAGTCTACGACCACAAAGTAACCAAGTTATACTGTAGGTGAAAATATGATAACTTATTTCCTCTCATTAACCGTCCACACCATACGTGCTAGCCACTCAGTTGCTTCTGAGCAGAGCGGTGTCCCACGGCAATAAGCAATGACTTGCCTATGGATTTCATTCATTATGCATACCATATTGCATATCATTTATTATCATGAATGAAACTTATAACAACGGCTGTTGCCTCGGAGCAATAAAGCTCTGTCTGCTTCTATTCATTTGTCAGTTACAGGATTATTGCACTGAGTTGATGGCCTATAGTTGTGGAAATATTTCCCACATCGCAGTCTTGAATAAAAGTGCAGATGTAATTTTGGCTTCCAGATGCCAAGCAAAAATACGCTAAATACTCAGAACCATGGAAACCCATACAGCGTCCTATGTCAATGTTGATAAAAACACCATGTACAGCAACACAGCACAGATCATGGAATCAATTTACGTGTAGGCGATAATCTCAAAATTGTTCCCAGTGAAGCCGACTAGCCGTATCGTATTCATATTCATGAGAGTTAATATGTGCTATCACTGTCATACGATCTACTGAATGGGCAACTAATCGATACTAATTCTCATTAATATTAAAGGAATTAATGAGAAGTTTGGTGCGACCTTCACCACTGGTAATTCCACATCGCCTGTGGCGTTTGGCCTTGATCCTGACTTTGTGCTCGTAGGGCAAGATCTTGAGAACCTTCCAACATGTACTTGGGTATGGATTTTGGATAGGGTTGGAAGCACGGTCAGGCGATAGGGTTAGGGTTAAAGATGAGACAGCATCCTTGAAAGAGTCCCTTCTCTAGCGTAGATATTATCTAGACCGTTAGAGAGTCTCTAGACAATCATATCTTGATAGAGTCACAGGATTTTCATCCCTTGATCTACGGAAGCTGTTCATTGCTGGTTGCCCTTCTTTTACAGACTTCAAAAAACTTTGGGAGAGGAGCAGGAGGAGGAAGAGGAGGAGGAGGAGGTAGAAGAAGAAGAAGAAGAAGAAGAAGAAGAAGAAGAAGAAGAAGAAGAAGGAGAAGAAGAAGAAGAAGAAAAAAGATAAGAATAAGAATAAGAAGAAGAATAACATGAAGAAGAAGAAGAAGAAAAAAAAGAAGAAGAAAGAAGAAGAAGAAGAAGAAGAGAAAAAGGAAGAAGAAGAAGAAGAAGAAGAAGAAGAAGAAGAAGAAGAAGAAGAAGAAGAAGAAAAAAAATAATAAGAAGAATAACAAGAAGAAGAAGAAAAAAAAGAAGAAGAAGAAGAAGAGGAAAAGAAGAGGAAGAAGAAGAAGAAGTAGAAGAAGAAGAAGAAGAAGAAGAAGAAGAAGAAGAGAACTTAATCATTTTGCATTAATGATTCAGTTTGAAAAGATTGGCCTTTTATCAGTCTCCATCAGCCGCCAGAGAGTCCGATCTATTTCACTTGGCAACATGCTGTATTGGGATGACACACTAAAAGGCCATTGATTAATATAGCCATAAAATAGGTTTATCCATTGCACTGTTGCAACATCTCGTGGCCGCAGGCGCCCAGGTGTTGCACACTTTTAACACAGCTGCATTTTCCGCTTCACCTAGTCTATTAATTAAAGATAGAATGTTGCGACAGGGCTCTGTGCTTGCGCTAGGGATCACTCACTTCGCTTCCAGTTTCGTTAGCCTGATGCAGATCTTGCATAACATGCACACAGAATATGAAAACTATTGGTTTGTTTTTCCTCCACCAAGATTGGCAACAGGCTACAAGAAAGTCAAATGAGTGACTCCTAACGCAAACAGAACCCTAGCGCAACAGCCTGCCTTTACTCTAGTAATTTCATCTTTGTTGATTTCATTGTAGTTTCTTCATGTGCTATACTATGGCATGCGTGTTGTGGCCTGTCTGCCTGATCTATACACGCGTAATATAATGTAATGCAAGTACACGAAATTTAATCTAGATCTGGTTTATATTTCGGAAAAAGAAGAGGAAAACGAAAATAAACCCTCTTTGCGTTTACGGTGGTCTTTTTTNGGGGGGGGGGGGGGGGAGGGGGCACAATTACATGCAATAATTTTCGTGATATGTGTCTATGCTTTACAGCAAAAACCAGCCTTGCGTCATTGCGTGTTCAGATTAGGCTATAGATTATTGGTAATAAAACACCCGAAAGATGATTAAGCCTAGATTTGATTATCTAGCAGCAGTATCTGTTCTTTGAATGGGATTGCCATGCATGAATGGCATGCACTTTTCTGAAATGGGGTTTACTGACGAGAAATAACAACCTGTGGCGCGACTTTTGATCCGTGAATTCTGATCAAGAGAAAATTTTTGTGTCCAAGATTTCAAAACAACAGCTGGCGGCCACAAGGGGTTGGACAAAGAAGAAATTAATTTTGAAAAACAAAAAGTCTCTCTAAACAGAAAATCTAAAGCCAGCATGCGAATCGGCTTTGGAAAAGACGGTGGCATGTCAGATTTCATGAGTTTTGGTGATGGTTTTGTAATCTTAAATGCCTAGGCGTTCCATCAGCGCACACCCTGAGCTTTACTACAGTGTGATACATCAAGAAATTTGACTGACCGCTGCGATTTAAAACATTCGCTGTCATTGGTCGAAACAGCTTTCATACTTCCATGTGTGCTTGTAATTTGATAAGCCCAAACGCACATCATACAAATTCTGTTGTAGATCCATAGACTATGCCCAAATCTTTTCGCAAAATAAACTACAGTCAACTTTGCTGAAAAACAACTTTCCAAAAGTATAGATAAATTTTCGATCAAACGGAGTTGCTTTTGTTCAGAAACGTTCATATAGAAGTATAGCATTTTGTTATTTAGAATATGTTGAGATTAAGCAGACTGCAATTAAGCGACTGGAAAACTGCTCTATGTTCAGCATCGGAAGAGGGAATGGAAAGAGTCAAGGTCGAAGGAGTGAGAAAATATTTACAGAATAAGAGGAAATATTATGACGTCTTTGCACCGTTCCAAGATAGCCCCTAGTCTAGCTCTTACGTAATATGAAGTCTATTTAATGAGATTTGATTAGAAAGGGACGTGGTTTAAAGTAGGAGCGAGGGTGGGAGGAGGAGGGCAGAGAGAATGAGTGGAAAAAAAAATAGTGAGAAACGAATGAATATCATGAATAATCAAAAGCTAGTCGGTATGAAATATTATGCGGTCTTTCTTGTGTGTGTGTGTGTGTGTGTGTGTGTGTGTGTGTGTGTGTGTGTGTGTGTGTGTGTGTGTGTGTGTGTGTGTGTGTGTGTGTGTGTGTGTGTGTGTTTTATTCAGAAAAGCGAGAAGTTGGTGGTCAAGGACAGAGAAAGCAAAAAAAAAAACAAAACAATAACAAAAAACACATCATTTCTATGAATAGCCACATAATGACCGTTTCCTAGGATGGAAGAAAGGAAAATGACAGCAGTAGAGGACATTGTGAGAGATTACTGAGAGCTGAGAAAAGTATCAAATTACGCCGCCATTTTTATGTCGCCCATTATGTGAGTGTCTGTAAGAGTGTGTGTGTGTGTGTGTGTGTGTGTGTGTGTGTGTGTGTGTGTGTGTGTGTGTGTGTGTGTGTGTGTGTGTGTGTGTGTGTGAAGAGTGTAAGAGAAAGATAGAATGATAGAAAACTGGATAGAGGAAGAGCGGGAAAGAAAGAAAGAAAGAGAGAGAGAGAGAGAGAGAGAGAGAGAGAGAGAGAGAGAGAATGTAGAGTAGAATTAATGGCAGAAGAATAAAACGGGACTTCCCTTTCTTCTTAAAGTGGATGGAGAAATTACATATGAACCGTTAGATAGTTCAAATTTCTTTTCTACATACTGTATCGGTAATGCCATTTCTCTGTTTCTTTATTCACATCACAATTCAGCTCGGGGTTCTTCAAAACTACGACATTTCAAGTTAGTAAACCTTAATATGTGAGAAGCAATTTACATTTACTAGAAATGACGAAATTATTCACAATCTACGTCCCCATCCAACTTTTTAACTTGTCTTTTACAAAAATGGCTCCGGATCTTCTTGGCAAATGGAAAACAGTAAACGAGTTTTTCGCGGACTAAATCAAAAATGTGTCAAGAATTTTGCTTGAGTAGACGAGTAGACGAAAAATTTCGACAAAAATCTACAGCTTCGATTATGTTATAATGCTGAGTTTCAGACTGTCAAAATGCAAGATAGAGACTAGCTTAGTCAAAATTCTTCATCGTCGATTATGTTATAATGCTGAGTTTTAGAAGTCAAAATGCAAGATAAGAGACTAGCCTAGTTTTGGTAAAAATCCACCCCTTTGAATGTGAGCGCTGAATGAGTTGGGTGAGTGGTCATTAGTGGCCATTGCTGGTGATAAGAATACTAGGTCTGTTTGATATGATGATGACTTCCCGTTGGGATCGATCAACCACTTATTCTACCAAGTCCTGCTCTGACCGCTACTTGGTTGTTTTGATGAAGAAGAACTCTCAGTGGCGCGGTACGGCTAGAAATGGGGTGGTGAGTGTGTGTGTGTTGGGTGGGAGAGGAGAAAGGGGGATCAGCCACTTATTCTCCCAAGTCTTGCTCTGACCCCTTCTTTGCTGTTTTTGATGAAGAAGATCTCTCAGTGCTGTGGCGTGGTAGGGCTAGAAATGGAGTGATGAGTGTGTGTGTTNNGGGGGGGGGGGGGGGGAGGAGTAAGGGTAATAGGGTAGGTTGGGTAGGAAGTGAAGAGGGTACATTCATTGTTGAGGATGTTGAGGAGGGGAAGAGGAGGAGGAGATAAGGAGGAAGAGAGAAGAAGGAGAAGGAGAAAAAGGAGGAGGAGAGGAGGGAGAAGGAGGAGGAGGAGAATGAGAAGGAGGAAACGACGGAGGAGTGGAGAAAGAGGCGGGTGAGGTGAAAGAGGAGGCCCCCATATGGCCCCCATATCCGCAGGCCATCCCCTGTCGGTCTACGCCGCTGCCGAAGCTCTTTCACCCTGACCAGACACCGGCTGACCACTAGTAATCATCATTGATCCAAGACTGGAGATTACAATCTAAGCGTCATGAGTCTCCAAGTGTCATCGCAACTCTCTCTTTCTATCTTTCTCCCTCTCTCTCTCTCCTGCTCGGTGTCTCTCTTCCTCCCTCCCTCCCTCTCGTCCCCCACTGTCAATATCAGACGTGAAGAGAGTCTTGAAATGTTATTTTGGCGCCAACGGCAAGGGTCCGAGATGTTCGGGTTGCTCAGTTTTGAAGCGCTGTGTCCAGTGATGGGCCGATGCCTACAGTTTTTAACATCGCGATACTCAGCCTTCAAGCTCACAGTATTGAAAGTAGCGAGTTTTTTCTTCCTTAAGTTCTGATATTTTGTGCCGGGCAGTCATTTTGATAATTTGCAATACTTTTCGATACGGTCTATACGTCCAAATACTTCTGAGCTTTCGATACCTCTGATACTTTCAATACGTCCGATACTTTTGAAACTTTCAATACCAACTGGCTTTACATTGGTGAGACTAGTAGCTACTTTGGGACAGAGGATCGGAAAAGGGTCGAAATTATTTCTTCGGGACTGAGGTTCGGAAGAAGAATGAAATTAATTTCGATCCTCTCGTTACCTTCCGAGACCGTTAAGCTTTGCAATGGGGCGTCAAGGAGTTAGTTTGGAAATAAAGGTCGGAGGATAATCGAAATTAGTTTTAATACTTTCGATACTTTCAGACTTCCGATACTTTCGATACTTCCTAAAGATCGAAAGTATCGATAATCATAAATCAGATACTACTCACCACTGTCTGTCTCGTCCTGTGTCTTTGTTCGATTATCCGTTTGTGAACTCGCTATAAAAAATTTAGAAATTATTTAGACTTAGAATACTCAGTCACAATTCAGATCTCTACATTAAATAACTTCCTTGATCTTTTCAATAATCGAGTACTCGGATAGTCAGTATGAATATTGGCCCAAAACTACTCTGAATAACCCCATCAAAACCATTCTTCCGATCTTAAGTAGTAGAATAAATGCATATCACTACTCATGCATCACAAACATCTCTGGAATAACTGGAAGTCTTTCAAAGGCCAGCAACTCGAGTATGATCTACAGAAATGGATGGACATCGTCAGTAAAGAAAATCACTGTTCTCTACCTCCCTACCTCGTTCCTCACTCCGCCTCACCCCCCCCCC
>JAWQUT010000299.1:38340-51466 GCA_033807755.1 Ellobium chinense | reverse complement strand
TGTGTGTGTGTGTGTGTGTGTGTGTGTGTGTGTATATATGTGTGTGTGTGTGTGTGTGTGTGTGTGTGTGTGTGTGTGTGTGTGTGTGTGTGTGTGTGTGTGTGTGTGTGTGTGTGTGTGTGTGTGTGAGAGACAGTGAGTGCGTTCATATTCACAAAATGTTGTAAGTGTGAGGCCTAACTTAATAAACGGACGACAGCGAAGAGTTGTCTCCTCTCGAATTCTCACGGGCAACAACCGGTGTCAACAAATTCCCCGTTTCTCCAACATGTCATGACGACCTTCCGCGGATAACCAAATCAAGATTTCCTCTGTCTCCTCGCTCTCTTTCCTCCGTTCATTCTTTCCTTCCTGCCTTTCCTCCCTTTTTCCAAAAACGAATCACTGTCCTTTCATATTTCATGAATTCTCGTCGCGAATCGGTCTGAAGCCAGCATGACCCAGTCGGTCCCACGAGACAATGGGACCCATGTTGCCGAGAGTGAACTTCAAAAACCGCCAAACCACGATCCAAAATATAGCGAAAATCAAACAAAAAAAAAATCCACCAAATCCAACAAGTTGTATCCGCAAAATAAAATTTATGGTTTTGACATAGAGAGCAGAACGGGGCGCCGAATTGCCGATTCAAAACAAAGAAATCATAAACACATTAAAATTACGGTTTGTGCGAAAGCAAGGAACTTTGGCCACGTGGCTACGTACGTATTAAAGTCACCAAAACATTTATTGTTCATCTGACCTATAAGTCTTTGTTGAAATGCTTCTCTTAACAGAACATATTATATAAGTATAAATGGCTACGTCACCAAACCTGAACACTATAATGTCGCAGTGGACAGAAATATCACAATAACCCAGAACTGTCTAAAAAGACATCATGAACACCATTCCTACATGTGCCATTTCTATGTATCAACAAGAATATAAATATTACAAAGACTACACTCGTGCGCTCACGCACGCATGCATGCACACTCACATGCAGAGACACTGATGGAGCTCGAAGGGGAGAATTATTATATTATTACGGATAAATAAACCCGAAAGTTGAAGAAACAATATCAGTGAGACAGAATCAAAATGGCGACCTGCACCACTGACCGGAAGATGAAGTTGACTGCTGGGATTTGACATATTATGCCTTCATTTTCACTGATTAAACATGATGATGGCTCCTGGACCGACATCTCAGCACAAAAGACTACACAGACTTCAGACTCATAATTGGATGACTATAGGATTAAGATTTGATCATATGCCATAGGAAGTAAGTAAAAAAAATCTGTCCTTAGGACACATTATTCAGATTAGGCCCAGATTTGTGGGCTGCGAATTAGTTTGCATTCTCTCCGGCTTGTGTAAACTGCACCTGAAGTTTAAGTCATTTACTTCGGTGTGGCCTTCGGTTCGGAGCATTCGTCGTTATGGAAGTCAGTTAACTTGTTTACGCCTTTGGATGTATCGGTTCGTAGCTCGAAAATGAAATGAAATGTCTATATTTTAATCATCATTTTGAATAGTGCAAATATTAAAGAAGACTTAGAGATTGTGGAATTTGTTGTAAGTGACCATAGAGAAAACAATTCATTGGCTCAAACAGGGAAAAATCGGATTAGGTTTCTGTAACCAAAAGGGACAAGATTGTCTTGGAAAACATTGACCGCTCCTGTTTGACGATAGCTTTTACCACGACAACATATTTTTTTACTAACTTTAGTTTCTAACTCTTAGTTACTCTCACAGTCTCACCAGCAATAATTTTTAAGGAGATGAATAGTGACATTTAAATCGATGTGATGTAAAAATATGACCATGCCATAATGGTACAAATCGGTTTACTAGGACAGCGCAGCTTATGGCTGGGGAAAACCCACAAATGGCTGGCTGGGGAAACCCCACAAATGGCATAGTATTTCAAAACCTTTCACCTTTCGGAAAGTCATTATACATCAAGATATCATTTCAATCTAAATTCAGTTTTTTTTTTAAACCTAATATAACACATAGCGAGTTGTTTGTACCATTATAAAAGGTCAAAGTCTCACTGAGCTGGTATGCAGGCGCGTTACCCCTAACCCGAAGAATTCTTATGATACATTCTGTCACAACTGTGTGTTTGTATATGTGTGTATGTGTGTTATTTTGTCAACTCAACAACCAAGCAACTTCAAAGTCTGCCTCGGGGTATAAAAGAAAAGGAGGTTTATGATGGGACACTTTATCTTGAATTCATTCGCACAGTTTACAGCGCGGAGGGCTATTTTCCGAATTTCAAGAATAAAACATTTCACACTCCATAGACATTTTACAAATAGATAATTTCATTGTCCCTCTGAATGTTACGGTAAAGAAAAACGATATAAATAGATCTAGTATTTGAAATATGAAAACAAATCCATTTGATTCGAGGCAGTGTTAGCGGCCATTTGTAGGCAGGGCTTATCTTCCAGCAATACGATCGGATGGCGCAACTTTACGCCTGGTTTTTAACTGTAACTGAGCAGTGAGTCGACCTTGACAAGTCTGGCTTCCAGTTGCTTCTTCAACGACCAGTGGGCCTAGATTAGTTGTGGGTTATGTTGCTAACTCAACAATTAATCATCGAAGATCCTTTATGCTCAGCTATACTGACTTAACACTTAGATCACCTGTGCGCTGTGTCGCTAATTTAACAAACCATCAAAATTGATCACATGTACTCTATTGTCCTCGGCGTGTTGAGACTCTATGAAGTCGATTCCGTCAGTATTCTTCAGGAAACAATACATTCATTCTGAATCCAGTAATTACTGTTGGAGAACGGTCTAGTCTGAGACTGGCGATTAGACGAATAGTAAAGATCTAGACTAGACTGTATCATGCTGACGTTGCTTTCTGTGCTTCGCCCGTGTTGATGTAAAAGGTTGTATTTCACATACATATAGTTTGGAGAAAAACAAGAGTTGTATGTATTGATTTCAGTAGCGTAAAGAGGCCTAAGAAGAAGTCATGATATAGGTGCTTGCTTAAAGGCTCACCAGAGTTGTATTATGATCAGGGTTACGTTTGTTTTGTCATTGCCGATGGGCGAGATGGAGGGTCTTTTTATGCCGTGGGCTGTTCCTTCCGAACATTGGAAGAATCACTGTCTAAGTAAGCCAAGATGGCTGCGACTGATGCAGAAGAGCTAGAAAATAACGATATTTGCTATACTTATATCTTTGTCTCATTTAGTAGCATAGCATCATATCATCATTGATTCTTTCCATTGATTATCCTCCGACATAAGACCGTTGATAAAAAAGTTCCACTAACAAATTTAAAATCGTAGATAGTGGCCGCCATTTTACTGAGCTCTCACGTTTGGTCTACGCAAAAGATGCTACATCTACAAAAAAAACACCCAGTAGGCATGTACATCTCCCGCCGTCATTAGCGCACAACGACCAATAACGTACCCCATATTTGTGAAACACAACGTTAAATACCAATAATTACGACTTGAGCCATTATGGTTTCGACATTTTTCCCTCCCTCCCCTACCCATGTGTCCCCTGCGACCTCTAGCCTTCTAAAGCGTTGCATATGACAGTAACAACATCATGAATACACCTTTATTTCTAAAGAACACTATTCAAGTTCCTTATGACGTCTTTGTTGCGACTTAACGATTTTGCTCTGCCTGAACGAAATACTAATTAAATGTTGGCTCAGATTTTTCTGATGGAACTTCACTACATTCTCACACTCCACAAAATGTTCAAAGCGGAAGCAAAATATTCCACTTCTTACCCTATGACATATACAAACGTTATTTTCATGCTGGTTCGGTTTTCGTGATACCATAGTTTCGCAATAATATGACGGCATTGAAAAGAAGGAAAGTTCAAAGACTAACAGATTTTTCTCGATGTTTTCCTTCATACAGAAGCGTTGATAATGTCTCCATTTATTCCAAAAATCCCTTTGTCCACGCGTAAAGAGGTCTATTATGTCGTTATAGAGAGAATACCTTGATTATCCTTCCGACGTTTCAGCTTCTATCGATCTACAGGTGTAAACAGCTTACTCGGCTGTTAAGCGGATACTAGGGTGGCCTTGAAGACAGGAAGGGCGGAACCTGTTCACGGTAGGCGGCGCAATTGGATTGGAGGGATGGGATAAGGGGGCGCCACAGGTTGAAAATCACAGAGTTCCCACATTTTGTTCCTTAATTTAAAAAACAAACCAAAAAAAAAAGATAGCGGTTAGGGGAAAGGGAAGGAATTGGGGGACCAATGAAATATTCAACAGGGTTTTAGATGTTTGCAGGTTGTAATTCTAAGTTTTTACTTTCTCACTCGATTTAAGCTGCATGTGTGAAAGTCTCTTGAAGTCTATTTGGAAGTCGTCAAAGGCATTCAGGGAACAGCTGACAAAAGGACTTATCTTTGCCTGAGCCATTTTTGAGTAAACTGAGGGATTCTGTCTGAATGTGGCTCATTGCTTCAACAAACTTCTAGTCTAATTACTGTTGTTTTACTTAGAGCGCTCATTGTTTTGTAAAATTATTTTTTTACTGGGAGATGAATTATGACATACATATTTCAGATATGCCAAAAAGTGATATTGGTAGGAATTCCCTTTGTAGACCATTTGGCAGAAAATCGTCCTATGGAAGAAGACAGTACATTACATCTCGTGGATGCGGTAGTCGACCGCGATAAACGCCAAAAATCTAAATTTTACAGAAGCACAAACAAATTATTCGAGAGCTTGCGCATTAACGACGGGATGTCTTACCATGGTTAGAATTGCATTAATGCATTAGTTCAGTGATAGGGCTTCGTCAAAGATAGGCATGGCAAAAATGCAGCATGTTAACAATTTGATGGACATCCGTTTAATATCATTCAGCCAAAGTAATCCAAAGAAAGCAAAACCGAATACCATCACTCTGACTAAGAGATTCTCCATATTGTCAAGGAAATCAAGAGTAGTTAAAAAAACATGTTCCTTCAAAGCAAACGGCAGATTTTCTACAACGTGAAAGATAAACGGTTTACCAACAACGCCAATGTTGAGCGATGTATGCGAAAATTTATAAACTCAAGAACTTAAAAAGTAACCGAATCAATCCGTACAAACGAACTTGACACGAAATCAGAAATACCAAAGATAACATTTCAAGACACAGTGTGGCATTTTTTTTTTTTTTTTTGGCGTTCTGTGTTGTGTCGAAAGAGGTTTCCATCGACTTTATTCTGAAGCTGAAATCATCGCTATTTACTTTCCCCTATTATTATCTTGTTGCTTGGGAATCGATGTTGTTGCAATTACCTTGTTCAGTTTACATTGTCATCACTATCGTATTTCTCAGTTCCGTAAAGACATGACATCTATTTTTCTGCCGTCCTATGGAAGAAGACAGTACAATACATCTTGTGGATGCGGTAGTCTACCGCGATAAACGCCAAAATCCAAATTTTACAGAAGGAACAACAAAAAATTATTCGAGAGCTTGCGCATTTACGACGGGGTCTCTTACCATCGCTAGAATTGTATTAATGCATTAGTTCCGAATGCACCAGTGGTGTTAAGCACGCAGACTTAATGCAACTCTTACGATGGCAAGAGATCCTACTGTTAATGCGCAAGTTCTCAAATATCTCATTTTCATGAATTACGTTTAGCAGAGCGATTCGTTGGAAGTAAACTCGATTGGTGAGTGCAGTGCAATGCATTACTGCGTTCAGTATGTTGAGTTTGAACTTTGTTGCCGTCACAGATTATAGTTTTATCAGTCTTCGTCACTGACGATGCCTGGTGCAAACGTCCGACATTGGCTCTTGCCAGAAGAAAGAGCACTAGCTTTTTTTTTATTAATGAGATTTTATGATAGACTCCCCGGAGAGAAACAGTTTGGAAATATTGTTATGAAGAGCTGATGATTTCAAGAATGGGATCTCTTACTTAGCCTTACGAAAAGGGTTATTATGCGCACGTGGCATTTCCTTGCATTGCATGATGTTGCACGTTCGTGGGTTTGAGATTCCACCATGGTCATGTCGCAAGTGCGTGGGAAGTAATTTCATTCAAATTCTCTTCAGTCCACCCGTCGGCAAAATGTCTATAGGTAGCAGAAGATGTCCGCTTCCCAGGGAGCTGAGAAAGTCTTAGAGTAATCAGGCCTGCGGGGTAAAAACAGTGAAATCACTTGAGCGGGCATTACCTGGATACGAGATTTATAAAACAAATTTTTTATATTTTTATTATTATCATGAACTAGATCTTGCTGGGAAAATTACATCTATTGAAAGAAAAATGGGAAGCAGAATGAGGTACAGGATTTGATGTTGCCTGCGTTCGACCCTGTAAACATCTACGTAAGTAATCAATAAAGATTGCCACCATGATAGCAGTTTGTGTGTCGTCACACGAAATAAGGATCAATAGAAGCAGGCTGGAACACTCAGAGTATTGTCACTCCTTTTTCAACTCGGGAAAATCCTTTACTTCAATCGGGGGGCGGAACCTAGGAGTTCATAGTGAGGGCGGCACCCGAGGGAGGACACGGATGCACAGAGGTACAGAGGTGTATTCAGCTTACATATTTACGTACTCGTATATATGTCATGGAAAGCAGCTAGTGCTTAATGGAGAAAAATGGAAGTGAGTGTAGGAACGGAAGCTCTTGAGAAGCAAACTTCTTATAGCACGCAGAAACTCTAAAGCCTACCCCTTCTCCCCTAGCCTACCCCTCCTCTTTTCCTTCCTCTAAACTACTGACTTCAGGGTTCCAAGTATGTAAGGAGACAGTTTTATCTTATAGTATTTATTATTGTGTTTGGCTCTCTCTAGCTTTCTCTGTGTCTTCCTGGTTCGATTTCAATAATCTTTCCCCTCTCTCGCTCAATATGTACATCTTTTTCCGTCACAGAATTTATCTTACCTCTCCAGCCCTCCCCCTCTCCCAGATCCACTCCCCCTCTAAACCCCCTCTCCGATTTCAGCTCCAAGATTCGTTGTTTGTGTATGTGATTGCAATATCTTATTTTATCGTTCACGCTGTCCACGTCTCTATATTTTCCTCTTCTTTCCCTTCTATCTCAGTGATATCTTCAGTTCTATCTCTGTTTGTTTATTGTTCCTCATTTCTCTATGATTTCTTTCTTCTGCCTCTTTCCTTCTTTCTTGCTATGTTTGTTTATCCCCTACCTTCTTCTCTCTTTTCGCTCCATGAGTAATTATTTCACACAATCATGGCGAATTTTTTTTTGTCTATCTCACATCCATCTACGACAATGTGTTATATTTATTCTCCTCTCTATTTCCTCGTTCTAAATTCAGCCCCTCTTAGTTTATATTTGTCTTTTTCTCTATCCTTCTTTCTCTCCTTTCCTTTCATTTCGCCACCCTGAAGGGTCTAAATACCTCTCTTCTTGCAATCTCTACCACAATTTCCATCATACCGCCAATATTGTTGACTACAAAATAACCGTGCGCACTAATTACCCTACTGGTGCACATTGCACGCCTCTTAATGCTGGTTATTTACATTTAAAAAAAAAAGCAAACCGGAGATCCCAACACGAGAAGTGATCTATGCTTAGAAAAAAATTACAGCCAAACAATATATTTTCGCTATCACTCGCCTACTTCGAAGACGTGGTTTCACGCTAACATCAGACTGACACACAAATTACTTGCGCTTTATGTCGCCAGCTGAAATTAGAATTTCTCTCAGCGTCAATAAGAACAACATTATCAAGAGAGAAAAAAAAAACAACTACAGAAAACTCATGGACCAAATTTTCTACATAAAGCAAATGCTGAGTGCCCTAGTTATGTCAGCCACACACATACTTATATATCGTCTCTGTTGGTATTTAGCTTGTACGCCTGGACGCCAACGAATTTCAGAGAACAATGAGATCGTGTGAAGGCTTTTGGCTGACACGAAGCCCAGGCTACAAATTTCTTGGTCTTTGACATAGAGAGTACAGAGACCTATTTCCTCATGACATATTTAGAAAGCTTAAATTTTTTTTAGCTCGCCTGTCGTCATGCTAATTCCACATTTGACTAAGGTTTTTTTTTTTCTGATGCTTTGTTTACATTACTATAATCTTCCATTTATGTTCGTTTCCTATTAAAATAAATGCAGAGTTTTGACTCTTTGTCATATCCAAATTTTACAAGCTAATCTACATCGGCCATACTGTTTTGTTTGAGCAACAAGTGAGAGTGCTAAATTTCTCAAAACCTCGAAAACTGACCTCGGTTAAAATCAATGTGGAATGAGCATGACGATACCATTTCCGATACGGCCATCATAACCGGTCCCAAATTCTGAGTACAAACAAAACGAAATTGAAATGTGTGTTTGACCTAATTCGTGGAACACGTCACAAATTGTCAACAAGGGCGATAATATGCACGTGCACGAATACATAGCCAAAGGTATCGATGTTCAAACATAGTTACGTTCCTATTGCATGACTGACTTGCGATACGATATGATCGAGACAGTACAAGTTGAGAATGCCACCTTCTCCAATGTGAACGTGCACGAATACACATCCATGGGCATCAATGTTCATTCGTGCATATTGTACGATTGACTTGCGATACGATACAATCGATACCGTGCAAGTTGAGAAGGAGCCTTCGCTGTCGGTTTTGTAAACAGTGCGAAAAGGTAAAACGCTGAATGTTTTAGTGACTCAATGAAAATGTTTTAGTGACTCAATGAAAATGTTTTAGTGACTCAATGAAAATGTTTTAGTGACTCAATGAAAATGTTTTAGTGACTCAATGAAAATGTTTTAGTGACTCAATGAAAATGTTTTAGTGACTCAATGAAAATGTTTTAGTGACTCAATGAAAATGTTTTAGTGACTCAATGAAAATGTTTTAGTGACTCAATGAAAATGTTTTAGTGACTCAATGAAAATGTTTTAGTGACTCAATGAAAATGTTTTAGACTAGTGACTCAATGAAAATGTTTTAGTGACTCAAAGAAAATGTTTTAGTGACTCAATGAAAATGTTTTAGTGACTCATTGAAAATGTTTTAGTGACTCATTGAAAATGTTTTAGTGACTCAATGACACTGGGCTTCGGCGATTGAGCCATGGGTCCAGTGTTGCCAAATTCTAATCCATGAAGGAGCCAAACCAAACTTGAAACATGCCCCCCCCCCCCNTTCCGACGACCTCTAAAAACAAGGCATCAAAACCCACTAAAGTAACCGAAAAAAAGCCAGTCGTTTAAAGACGGAATTAATGTAAAAGATTATCACATACAGAAATGCAAAATGTGGGAAGAGGGCACATAGCAAGAAATGCCATAAAAACAAAGCAGTATCTCCTCAGTTTCGGAGAGTGCATTCTAGGTTCTCGTGGCCCAGATTTATAAAAAACAAAAAACCATCTGCTTCCAATTCGAAATGCTGGAAAAGATGAGACACTGTATAGAAATTAGCTTAAATTTCAGCTCTTAGAAAATAACAACAAAGATAGGGAGCCAAATAGCCATAATGAGAAAGTAAAAAGATCTTGAAAAATACGTCATTTTGGCTCCTTAGAAGCTACCGTGCTAACATTGCAGAGAACGTAAACCTTAAAAGTCCTGTATAATATCAAGATTAGAGTGGAAATAAACCTGCTAGCTCTCGCTTGGGCTGGACAGTAGACACCCTACTATATAAAGCCTGAGAGGGTATTTAGCAAAGAGACTCTCTCAATGTCTGGATAAACGCACTGTGCTGAAATTTGATAAGAAATAGAGAGATTTACAAGCGTTACATACCCAGATTTTTTTTTTTTAGGCCACAGGCTTTTCACCGCGCGGTGCCATCTACCATTCTTGTAAAGCTGAGCGAGATAATCGATTTTGCGTACGTCTTTTCTAATATGGCTGGTTGCGCCTTAATTAGGTAAATACAGACTGTTTAGACTGGATGTTGCCTGTGAAATCAGGACACTCTCTAAACACTCGCAGCGAGATTAAAAACCAGTGCGCTTCGCTATGTGGCCAGGATGGCTTTTATATTCTGTGACGATGAGAATATATTATGATGGGCTATTTGAGCGGAGATCATATCTGGCATGGGAGGTTCCGTTCATTTATGTTTTTAATTTCGCAACACCGTGTTTTTGCAGGGCTTCTCTTCGTGATCACTTCCGTAACTGGGTTTAAGCAAAGGTTGTGATAATAGTTCCTAAAGAGGCATTTCTTCTTCTTCTTCTTCTTCTTCTTCTTCTTCTTCTTCTTCTTCTTCTTCTACGTTCAAATATGACCATGCTGTAGGTTCAGCTCAGCCTGGGTCGCGAACAGGACTGTGCGCCGGAGTTCGTCGCCGGTCCCGTATAGTTTGGTCTGCAGGGGGGCTCCAGTCGGCCAGATCCTCAACCTCTGCTGGGTGTAGGTGGGGCAGTCCTGGAGAATAATAATGCTCCACAGTTTGTCTGTCTGCTCCACAGTCACAGGAGGCGGTCTCTCTAACACCAATTTTGTGGAGGTGAGCCCTGAGACCACAGTGTCCTGTTCTCAGTCTGAAGATCATAGGCTGTTCCTTTCTGTCCAGGGCATTTAGGCTGTCAGACTCGGGCTGGTAGCCTTCATTTTCCTCCAGTCACTTAATTATTCGTACATTACTCCTAAGCACTTTTAATAATACAATTTCACCTCCTCTCTTCCTTCCCCTTCCCTCTGCATTCTCATACATATACAGACACACACAGAGACCCATTATTTAGGGCTACTCGCAGTTTGCTTTCTGCCTGCCAATTCTACAATGACGTTTCGTCACATCATAATACACAATCAATGACATTTCTAAAAGCGATCGCAGCAATTAAGAAGCAACACCAAAATGTTGGCACCCCAAAAACATTAACGCTGCATTCTAGTGCAAGGGCGACAGATTCAGATTCTTGAAATTCAGAGGGTGGTTTCGATTCTATGCCTTATCTATATCGTTTGCTCATACGAGTATGTATACTATGTAAATCTGAGCTAATAAAGTTATCGTTATTGTTATTACTTTTTGTTATTATTATTGTTATTGATTCCCACCCATCATATATATCTAGTCCCGACTTACCACCAAGCGATATCTTGCTTTTGTTCTGGTAGATTCTAGAACAGATTTGCGAGGCGAAAATTTGAGGTGACCCGCGCCATTTCTAAATCTATAACTTAAAGTTACGTGGCATATCCGCTTTAGAGTACCATAGCACCTTCTACAGCTGGCGCAGAAGGCTGAAACATTGAGTGGACAGCAATTAAGAGTACTATTATTATTCATGAAAGTTAGGTAGATATAAGCATATATTCAGCAGTTAATGAGATACAGAGCACGACAGCACGACTTCCGGGACGATTCTCGTAATTCCTAATTTCCAGTATAAGAGGTTTTCAAAGTCCAGTGTAAGACTTCTTATCGGAAATAAGGGACATGGGACAAGAGCGTTATATCGAGTGTATTCGCTTTATCGAGAAAACGAGGTTCCAAGCTGTGAACTAAATTAATTACAGACATAATTATTGTAAGCTTCCCTTTCTTTGTTTCCAAACAATCTGACAACAGATGGAAGGAAAGAAAGAAGGAAAGAAAGAAAGAAAGAAGAAGATGCTGCAGATTCTTCTTCTTATCACTCATTCCTATAACCGAATTTCGTGTGCACATCTTGTGATTTACACCGAGTCTTCAATTTCCGGAAATTTCCTTTATTCGATTTACGGGCCGCAGGCTGACGCCAAGTTGTTCTTTCCTGAATAGCGTGTTTTAGCTTGCGCCATCTCAGTGAGCATTTACATGCCTTTCTCTGGCAGGTTTTGATGCAAATAATTCATGGCGTATAAATAAAGGTTTCAGCTCTGACCACTCTGAACGTGATTTTTATCTTCTTTATTTTGGGAGGCGAGATAGAAGTTGAGGATTTAGGGGGGAATGGGGAATGGGGGTGGGGGAAATGAGGGATGACAGGAGAGGGGGAAGAGGAGGGGAATTTAAAGTGAATGAAGGGACACACAATAGGTATACAAGAATGGGAACCACAGAAAAAAAAAGAAGAATTAATACCTATAAGTGACGCCACTGGCGGACACCCCTCCTGTCTCCATGTGAATATCATTGTTTCTCTCCGGCGTTTCTATGGCAGCCATACTTGTTAACTGCGTGTTGCTACATGTCAATGGCAGCATGTTGAGAATATAGGTCTTTTGCCTAATCCGTTAGGTGAAGTCACTGACAGAGACCCTGTTTTGTTTCCATGTGAACCAAATTGGTTTTCTCAGGCTTGTCTTCAGCAGCTTGTTTGACTGCATGTTGCCATGTGTCGATGGCAGCGTTTTGAGACTATAAGTCTCTTGCCGATGGTGGTATTTAGCGACATCCGAGAAAAAGCTAACAGTGGCCGCAGCTTTTTTTAGTCTGTGATGGGAACTGTACTGTGGAGTAAGGTGAACATAGTATTTAGAGAAGATATATAGAACCAGCATGAACTCCCATTCTTTGAACGTGATCTTGTGTGACAGAGTGTCAGCTCACAAATAAATTAATGGTTTTAATTACAGTAGTAATATATGAATAAAAAAAAAACCCTACTTTTTTTTTCATCCAAAGCGAGCTGATTGTCCCATTCTGAAAGTAAAACCAGACTCGTAAAAACAGTTTTGTATTGCATTTTGTCCAGTTCGCACCGGTGCTAAATGCAGGGGCCAAATCTGGCCAGAGAAACTTGCTTGAACCAGTGCTTTGTCACGTGGCTGTCATTATCTTTAGAACATGTTGGTAAAAAATGGGGTCGACACGGATTAATGGAAGATCTGTTTGTGCGACGTCACATTTTGGTTTTGTCCCTCTGTGGCTTTATTTTTCTACGGACGTCACGCATCCTTGTTGGGTGTTAGCTAACATTTGCTCAGTAGGACATTTCACGATTTCGCATGGCTCAAAGCTCCATCAGGTGTTAAAAATCTGGCCTTCTCTAATGTGTCTGTCCCATGAATGGAACTTTTAAAACTATTTTTACGTGGATTTTCAGAGCTATCCTGTGTGGCTTCGATTTTGTTTCTATCCGCGCACAAAAAAAAAATTACTGGGTAATTACAAGTATCATTCCTCCCTACCCCCACCCCCCACCCCAAACCACCTC
>JAWQUT010000299.1:25003-32503 GCA_033807755.1 Ellobium chinense | reverse complement strand
ATTAATAGAGGCGTGAGTAATATCGAAGCGCTTCAAGATATTAATCATTTTAAAACAAGGCGTGGAATTACAGCACGAAGGAATGAGCATTTCAGACTTATTGAGCGCTCAGCAAGTCTAACTAAAAAAACCAAAAAGTCTTCAAGGGGAGGGAGGGAGGGGGGTGGGAGGATAGAGATGACACAGGGGTGGCCACAGTCCATTAGCCGAGATCTTTAGCGCCGGAAGTGAGAGCCATCGCGCGGCCATAGTACATTTTCATGACTGAGATCGCAGTGTGACCAACTAGATGTAGTCTAGCTCTAAAGGTACGCTTGAAACATGGTCCGAGCATTAAAGCAAGGCAACCATTCGAGTGGTCACCACTGCGGGGTGTTTCCGCATTTCCATGTTGTCTGTCAGCTGCTTGACGTATCGTTCGGATTAGAACACAAAGATTTCCAACTGCTGACCGCAGATCAAAGTATGGCCCGTTAGGGTTGCTTTTAGAAAAATAGAGTGTTTTCTCTTGTTTAATGAATAAAGCCTGCATCCATTTATAGGTTTGACCTTAACAAGGTGACCAAAATAATTTCTATGCCACAGAATTTATACCATAACGTTTTCGATTTATGCGATAGTAAGTTCGCTAGGCCATACAGCTTAGCCAGTGCACCGTGCTCTCTTTGCATACAAATCGAAACAAATCAGCTACATAAGTGCAGTTTATTTGGTTTCAAGCCAAACCAGTAACAAACTGTTTATGTTTCCATTTTGGTACTTCAACCAAGGCCAAACTTATCTTGAGCGCTTTTAAAGCCCAACCTTTTATAGGGTTGGCAGACTCAACAGTCACTCGACCTGCGACATGCTTTAATGGCCTCCGGGTTGCTTGGCAGGCGGAGTGATATCGCGTCTCCTGTTGTCAGGGTAACCACAAGCGGCATCTGTTGACAAAAGGTACTTGATTTTCACCGCGGACGTGGAGTGTTGAAGCACTGTTTACAAGATCTCTGTGAACTAAGGAATGCATTTTAGCATCAAAATGGTGACATACTTAGCAAAGAAATAAGACTCAAGAATGGAAACATAATACTGGTCTAGAATAAGATTAAATATATATTGAAAATGAATAATGTAATAAGAACATATTCATATGTATTCTCAGAAAGATGAGCAAAGGACGTAAAACAAGGAAGGAAGGAGGAAGAGGAAGAGGAAGACCAAACTTATATATAGAGAGAGATAGAGTAAGAGAGAGAGAGAGAGAGAGAGAGAAAGAGAGAGGGGAGGAAGCAAGGGGAAGGGAGGGAAAGAAAGAAAGAAAGAAAGAAAGAAAGAAAGAAAGAAAGAAAGAAAGAAAAAAAGAAACAAAAGATCTATCAAAGGAGGGGAAGATGAGTACGAACAAGACTAAGATATAAAATGTATCGAAACATACGTACCAACTACAGTCATTTTACACACCCGTCAGCATCCATCCATCCATCCATCCATCCAGCGAACATGCAAACGAGCAACAGCATCACTTCCTGTCGCCCCCAACCCCCTCTCCCCCTGCCTCCCTCTCACCTCTCCCTCGAGGTATACAATCATCTATCCAATCACCAATTCAGCCAGACTGGTACCATGGACAAAGTCTTATCAAGTCTGTGCTAACAGACCGCTTGGGAGTGCTCAACCCTGCTAGACACCTTAATGTGCCCGTTTTTGCGGGGTTTTTCGGTAATAAACGGCACCGCTTTATTGGCATTTTACGCCTAGAGACGCACAAACGAACAGGAAAGCAGTCATGTTGATGATAAAGCAGTCGGCAGTCTGAAATAAAAGGAAACCCAATAACAAAACAAGCAAATGAACAACAAGAACCAACATCAGTGCTGGGTATTTCTTTCTTTCTTTCTTTCTTTCTTTCTTTCTTTCTTTCTTTCTTTCTTTCTTTCTTTCTTTCTTTCTTTCTTTCTTTCTTTCTTTCTTTCCTTCTTTCTTTCTGGACAGAGAGATACACAGACAGCTAGGCATGTAACCAACATGCCAGCCAGTCAACCAACCAGCCAGCTAGCCATCCAGCCGATCAGCCATAATGACAGACAGACATACAGACAGACAGACATACAGACAGGCAGCCGGCTAACTAGCCAGCCAGCCAGCCAACCAAATAACCAGACAGCCATCCATCCATCCATCCATCCATCCATCCATCCATCCAGCCAGCCAACCAGCCAACCAGCCAGCCAGCCAGTCAGCCATTCAGCCAACCAGACAGACGGCGCCATTGATCAGTAGCACACGAGGAGCAGCAGACACATTCCACACACTATCAAAACCTTAGAAGGCAGTTGTAACAAAAGACGATGTTTGAACGGACCAAACTACTCGAGCGTGATAAGTACTGCCAAGATCTCACCTCAACACTCAACGGCGTAAGTCGATATGAAAAACAGAACGTGGCGCCGTATGGAAAAAAAAAAATTCTTCTGAAGAGACAGAAGTTATTTTGGGATATATCGAATCGCCATAGATGTTTAAAGGGTGCAATGTCGCGAAAGAGCTCCGTTTATTTATCCATGGAAGAGCACATTTCTGATCTTGACGTCACATTTCATAACAGTCCTCATCTAGATAAAACATCCATGTCTTCTTTTGCTACATGTATGTTATGCGGTCGCTATCATTATAAGTTATACACTGTAGTTAACATGGATGCTGTGAGATGGTGTGTCTATATACATGACGTCACACACAGGTTTTTGTCCGTTCTGCTGTAGATTTATTCTGTGGCGTATCGCGCATTTTAGCTAGGTGAGACCGGATGTGACGTGGGTTTAAGCGGTTTATGATAAGCTATAAGGTGAGGGATATCCCCAAGCCTGGAGCCAATGGATTTTAAGATAAGTACTGAAAATAAACTCATGACTGGTTGGACTACTCCTTGTTTGACAATGCCATAGGTCGGCGAGTTGTTAAATGTATTTCCTAACTAAAGCTGAGGTAATCAGGAAAATACTAAATATCAACCACGTAGCTCAGATTAAAAATACAGCAAAGCCACAGGCGTCAGAATTCCAGGAAACCAGTACAGCGAAACCTCGATATTCAGTACTCATTTAAAAGGCATATTCAGTTATTAAGTATAAATTTCAAATGAACAGATTCATTATTGCTACATCAGCTCATTAGTCAGGTGGGGGTTGATACCGAATATACCTCAATATTAAGAATACTTTATCCTAGTACCAAGGCATACGTAATATCGCGGATCTGTTATAACAGAATTTCGAGTTTGTGAAGTGTTTTCATTCTTGAGTGAAAGTCTGCATTGAAAATGACGGACCTGGAACCAAAGCCAACAGCATTACAAGGAATATACATGAGATTGCACGAGGTTCCAGCTCGTCACGCTTTGCAATATTTAAGCCTAGCGCCTACTGAGCAGTTATCCTTTAAAGACCTGTCTGTGATGTAAAACGAAAGGATACGCATAATGGATCACTTCAAGAATTTTGAATTCAGTCGTACTGTTCACATTAGAGAGCTTCTTTTTTTGTTCTGAGATTCCCGACTCACAACTAAAACATTCCATTCTGCATAGAAAAGTTGAAGATCGGTGGTTTACTTTCGCTTCGAACGTTACATCAAAGAAAATTGATATCAAGAACATTTAGTTTTCAGAATATGAGGGCAAATCCATCTGAGTCAAAAAAAAGAATAGTGCCCAAAGTCATTTAATTTTTAAAGGCGGGACTTGTCTTTCGAAAGCAACAATCGGAAGGCGCAGCTTTAAGGAAATCGACTAAATACAGAGTTACAACGTTCTCACCAATTATTACGTTTTCCCGAGGACATGATATTGTTAATGCTGACGGGCGAATATTGATCTGTGAAAACTTAATGTCTGTGCAAATTTACAATAATAATGAAAAGACGGGTACTGCTATTGACTGACTGGGGAAACATACTGTTATTTAAACCTGGTCTCTTGGCAAAGTCTTGCAAGCTTGTGCTTGTAAAATCTATAAAGATAGGGATGGATGCGTAGGTTAAACAAACAACGGAAGCGAACAAATTAAAAAAAAAAAGACTGCGGCACAGAATTTTTAAAAAAAAAAGTCTACGGAAGAACTCGTCGCTGTGTCGCAGTTGTTGCAAAACGACGTGAGTAGCCGGAGACCATACTCTCAAAACGCAGGCACTAGCACAAGTCGTATACCAACAGGCCGCCATTTTGCGCTGGAGAAAGCAAGTTTGTGGTTCCCATGGAGACATAAGGTGTATATGTCAGTGACGTCATTAACAGAAATTCTTGCTTCTGTAGATCCATCCATCCATCCATCCATCCATCCATCTACCTAACAGGTACTCTTCTCAGTGAAGAAGACCCCTTTTCCTCTCTACGTATCAATCCTTACCTATTGTGTGTATATATAACCTTTTTATATAAATAGACCGTGCACAGTAAAGTAATGATTTTACAGAAAGAAATTTATTTTCTAATTTTGTTTCTTTTTTTTTTTTGTTTAATGTGCCTTATGCCTTATGTGGAACACCCAATCAATACTAAGACATTTTCTGACAGTAATGTAACATGCTCTTTCAAAATTAAAGACGCTCATTGATTTCGCGAGGCCTTTTACGATTATGTCACTGCGCATGCGCATTGGGGCAGGCAGAGCTAATCGTTCTCATACGCTAGTTCAAGCATGATAAACACACACACACACACACACACACACACACACACACACACACACACACACACACTCACATACTGAGAGAGAGAGAGAGAGAGAGAGAGAGAGAGAGAGAGAGAGATAGGCTTGAAATTCAGATCTAACAATTGAATCCACACATTGCACATCGTCGCACTGGCGTCACGCATGTCACGACACGACTCTGACGTCATCGCACACGACTTCAGGAATTAGTCTACGTCATGATTTCACATGCCAGATCCGAATTGTGTGAGTTTGTGGCCTTAACACACATTCACTCATACACCTACGGCCAAGATAATGTGAATAATGCACCTTAACGATAATAATGTGACTCCACATGAATGTAGTGCCATTGGTGACGTAGTTTACCAGACACATGAAAGCAGTGAGGCTAGATCAATAACATATATGTTATGATGATTGTCTTAGAACGGTCTGGAAATAAACGCATTGTATTGTATTGTATTGTATTGTATTGTATTGTATTGTATTGTATTGTATTGTATTGACATGAGATGGGGTTTGTCTAGACGTCATCGCGAGATGAGACAATTTCTTTGACCTTTTAGGAAAAAAAAGCGCTGGCTGAGATGAGAAATGGAGATAGCTTCCCTTAGGCTATTTAAAAAGAGTCTACGTGATGTTTCAGCTATATTAAAAATATTGGAGAGGAATAGGAATGAAATAAATGTTTGATGGTAAAATGCCAACTCACTGTCGCTAGAGAAATATCTTTAAACGATCCAAAAGAAAAAAAAAGCTGTAAATGTCTCAATAGCAGAGTTTAGAAATAATCGCATAACATGAAACCACACCACAGCTATGAAGTGGTGAAATTCATTCCTGAATTTGTAAAAATATAATTTTTATAGGCAATGTTTCCCAACTGCTCCAGCGGAATTTAGTTGTGAGTCCTGTGTTCTGCAAAATAAGGCTAACTTTTGAAGCCCCTTTCATCTAATTAAACCTGTTATAAATCTAAATGAAGGATTCCCATTGTAAACAGTACATACAGTTATATATGAACACAGTGGTGGCACCAAACTTGCGGACTAATCTTGGCCATCTCATGATGTTCCTGTGATTCGAGGAAAAATTTGTACTCAAAAGCTCGAAAAGACTTTTACAATTTGGCTCTTGCAACCTGAAAAATTCAAGCGACAACCCCTGATAAACCCATCAGTGACACCTACTATAACCACACCTTTATCTAATCACCTGTCATTCTTTACGAAGGCCTAGTTCATCTGTACAAACCTACTGTAATGATTCTGGGCTTAGGCGAAAATAAAACAGCGCCGCTAGTCAACGATGTCATGCATACACATTTGTAATCATTTCCATAAATTGATATATGGAACGGGATGAGGGCTTGTAATTCAACCTCTCTAGGAGCTCGTCTCTTTTGGCCAACCACAGAAACTGTTTCTAGAAGAGTTTAATATCAAGAGGCAAATTCACGAATCTTTCTCTTGAAATTTTGTTGAAGCAAGGCGAATTAAATCTTTATAACCTCATTGTTGCGTCACTGACAACTACCATAATTTTTCTTCAGAAGTTCACCCTTACGGTTTTTATGACAATCTATCCATCCATCCATCCATAGTCCATCCATCCATCCATCCATCCATTTAAACAATCCATCCATCCATCCATCCATCCTCTTAAATAGCTTGCTTTCAACGACAAAAACTCAAGAACTACCTCGTACATAGACGATTCTAAATGGCCGTAATCCCCAGCGCTTCTTTCTACAATCTTTCTTTTTCACCATTTTGTTATATTTTCCATTCTTAATTCAGCGAATGCCTGCATATGACACCCTAATCCTCTCGATAGCCGAAGCCAATACTCCAGATTAAATTTCCATTTGAAGTGAATAAAATGTCTTCCAGCGTATGACTGGTAGAAAACCCAAAGCGTAGCCAAAACAGATCAAAAACAGGAAAGAGAAAAAAAGAACGGAATAATAATAATAATAATGAAAAAAAATTAATCAGCAGAACTGTCTAATGTATACTGCAGAATATGTCAGCTTAGGACAATCACCTTTCGCCCACAAAAAGGAGAAAAAAAAACAAACAATGACAGAATCAGTTACATCCTTTCAGTGTGGTATCGATTTGATGTCATTCCCAAGTCGCTAGTTAGAAGACTGATATTTCTTTCTGATCCTGAACGCACAACTGTAGTAGAATCGGAACTAAAAATTGATTATTTTCCTCCTCTGTCTTGCTTTTTATGTACAGCCTGTGTCGTCCGACAGATGCTAATAAAATAGTGAAACAGCGATTTGATGGTGAAAAGTCGACGACAGGAAGTAAACAGGAGAACTAAACAGTGAAGTAGTCTCCCCTTCTCTCGCGGGATCCGTGATTGGTTGACAAGTAGGTCAAACGGAAGGATAGTGATTTAATGTCTAAAACTTTATTTGGATGTTGGAATATAGTTTGACTTTACCGAAGACAGTCATGGTGTGTGTGCGCGCGCATTTGCGTGTGTGTGTGTGGGTGTAAGCGTGTGTGTGAGTGTGTGTGTGTATGTGTGTGTGTGTGTGTGTGTATATGTATATGTGTGTGTGTGTGTGTGTGTGTGTGTGTGTGTGTGTATATGTGTTATATGTATGTGTGTGTGTATATGTGCGCGTGTGTGAGTCCATCTGTCTGTCTTGCTGTCTATCTCTACCTGCCTTCAGCTAAATGAGTAAGACGATGGTGGTAAATGTAATATAAAGTGAAAATTGTTATGATTTAATGATATGTTGTATTACTGGCCAATGGCCTACAAGAAATAAACTGAGATCGAA
>JAWQUT010000299.1:12449-24198 GCA_033807755.1 Ellobium chinense | reverse complement strand
TATATATATATAAATATATATACATATACAGTATATATATACACATACAGTATATATATTCTATACGTTTTCTGCACTGTTGGGCCAGTAGAAGTAGCTTGATTATGGGAAAAACCTGTTCCTCCTTGAAATTGTTACGGTTTTCGCTTTGAGAAATTGTACAAAATTTCCAAAACCATAGTCATAGAGTGATCAGGCCTGCTGGGGTAATAATAGTGTGAAGGCGCATGCGCGGGCATTAGCCTGGAGATGAGACTTATAAATCGCATTATTATTATTATCATTATCATAAGCGGTCTAAAAAGTCTGAGTAAAATAATACCAATTTAGTGAAATACAAAGATTTACGGCAACACAGATGGAATGAATCTATCATGGCCACGAGTCGATAAAAGAAGTAGTGTAATGATGACCTACATTCATTCCTGGAAATTGAAATATAATCAACCTTTAACGACAGACCATTGAACCCGACAGGGCTATCAAATTTCAACATGGTTTACGAGAACAAAGCTGTTTTTTTTTCCCCATGGCGAACAAAAACCTTCACCTTGGTAGGATCTAATCTCAACTTCGTTCATTCTTTGCCGCCCCGAGTGGTTTTTTTCTAGCTCACCATTCATCCCTCTGATTCTTCTCTGACAGGCGATTGTCTGGATCATAATGCTAAATAACAAGTCAGTTGCCTCACCTCTTGATTTGTGATGGTTTCTAGTTTTACTTAAAGGAAGGGGTATTTTGGCTGGCCAGCCAGATTATCCCTTGGAGAGTATTTTGGCTGCAAATGCAGACGTAAAATTCTCGTATGTGACAAAGCATAGCGCCAAACGTCTCGCCAGTACGTATAATATATTAAGGGAAATGGTTTACAGATTGGTTCATGTGAAGATTGAGTCTTTCTACAGATTTGAGTGAGCGTGTGAATCCCCTGAGCCAGAGTGCAGAACGCTGCTTGGAGTAAATTTTAGTACACAAGCTTGGAAAGACAAATCTGGCATTTGGATGGGCGATATAATTAGGAAAAAATGTTTGTCTAGTTTGAAAGTCAAATTCCCAGCCAGAATACTCCGCAAGGTATACTCTGGCTAGCCAGTCAGTATACTCATTCCGTTTCCAAATAATTCTTAAACATATCCATTGTTGTTGTTATTGCTGCTATTGTTATTATTGTTGTAGTTGTTGTTGTAGTACATGTTATAGCTAACTTTTGACCACATTGTCGGCTATAAACCCTTCTTAAACATCTTTTTGTTGTTGTTGTTGTTGTTGTTGTTGTTGTTATTGTTGTTTACATTATGGTTAACTTTTGACCGCAACGTTGACAATAAATCCTTCGTAAACCTATCTATTGTTGTTGCTACTTATTTATGTTATGGCTAATTTTTGACCATATTGTTTACATTAGTCTGACGTCAGATTATCTTAAGGCTGTATACACAGTGCTGTCTAACTTTGTTCGCTGGTGGAACTATAGGAAATATCATTGATGTTTTGGAGGTTTGCAGGACGACCTCTACAGTTTACACTGCTGATAATTCGAACAGAGGGGAACGGACAAGGACAGAAGGGCACAAATATAAAGCCACTTTATACTTTTAAATTGATAGATAATGAGGACACCCTACTATATTTCTATGATTTCTAGATCCCCAGTGATTACGTGGCCCATTCGCCTTTTTTACTCCTACAGAGACAGAGATTTCAGCTTTACATGTGGAAAGTTACTATTTCTTCAATCAACATCAACAGTATCATCATCATCACCACTATTGCAACCACCACCAGCTACAACAGTAAACACTGTCTTAACACTGCCAAGGAATAGCGCTGGTGATGTGGGAGTTGGAAGGAGGAGGAGACTGTGAGTGAAGAGAGGGTATGGAGTGGAGGATAGAGGTGGAGAAGGAGGGGGGCTGCAAAATCCTGCACTAAAAACCTGTGGTTTGTAGAGTCGAGTGGGCGAAAATTATGTCATCGAGATGTTTAGCTGCTCTTATGGGCGCATCAAACAACGTCAAGAGGCTCATTTGGCACACCCACGCACGTAACATTGAGCATAACATTACTTCTGATGTTGGACGCAATAGCAAAGGATTAATTGTTTGGATATAATACTCCAGCAAACGCCATCCTGACCGAAATTCAGGCGTTGACACCTTTGGACTGCCAAAAAAAACCCCAAACAAACAACAAACCCTCAGAATCTAGTTTCAATAGGTTTATGGTAAGATAGGAACCTGAGAATGTTTGCTGTACGTCTATAGACACACTCAGAAAGGATTAGGGTTCTTAATAACTGCTAAAGACTGAAAGCATCTATAGGCATATTACGTATGATATGAATATAATAATACAGTGACTCATTAAGTTGAGAGCAAGCATGCTTGTTATAACAGTGGGCTCTGAGGCATGCAGGCGTTGGGTGGCTGGTCTAGACTGTGCTTCCAGTATGCAAAAAACACAACGGTATCTAGCTAAAGTATCTAGTACAGAAAAAAACAAACCACCCAACAAACCCTCAGACTGATATTTCCAGTCCAACCCTCACTATTATATTCTAGAATATTGCAATGCGAAGTTCGATTGAAGCAACATACTCAGTATGTAATTAAAATATCTGGTCTTGGAAACTTTATTATCAGTATCGATACTTCATGATTAAATAATAATCGGTCATTCTGGACTATCAAGCTGTACCGGAAGCCAGTGCAATAGCAAGGAGGGTCAGAGGTTAAATGAAGTTGAGGAGTGAAGACTTAGGCTTTTTTTTTCTTCAAGACCCAGATTATACAAAGACCTGTGACAGCAACGGAAGAGGCCACTTTGTGGTACCCGGCCCACCCTGCCAGCCGCAAAACTTCTCAGACCTTGTTGCAAATAGACGGACAGTGTTTGACAGAAGCTAAAACGTCTAAGACAACCAGCAGAAGTGATGGTGGGGGAGAAGTGGGGAGAGAGAGGGGGAGATAGAATACAATGTGGATGTTGGATACAGGTAGCCGATATGGAGAAAGCCCAAACGTGGTGGTTTATTTCTTTACTCGGAGGTCTCTGTGGTAGACAGGCGGTCACAAGGTCATGCTCGTCATAGATCGCACTTTGAGAGCCCAGTCTGCGAGCTTGCTCATTGACGATGGGATCTCTTACCATCGTAATAATAACATTACCTCTGCATGTTGAACGCTACTACCGATGTACTTCTACAATTCTTACGATGGTTTAACGCGCAAGCTCTCAATAACTTGATGTACTTTTGTATGTCTAGATACATGCAACCTGCCCGTTGTGGACACACAAGGAGCATATTCCAAGTGTCCAGGAAAATATCCCCCTCCCTCTCCCATCTCCCAGCGACCGAAGAAAAAAAAGGAATTTATAAAGAATATGATAACGGTGGGAAAAAAATTGTCCTTAAAAAAAAATACTCGAAATTAGTATAGTCTGAATCATGAAAAGTAACGTGTCTGTACGTTACACCTATAAGGTCTGTTCTGAATGGACGCTAACAAATAACACAAAGCGTCCATGCCACTTTACTCTGTCTGGCACTGGCTGAGCTGACTATCCCGCCCGGCCAAAATAACCCGAGGAATGCAAGCACCAGGATGAAGGTGAGTGCTGAGTAAAGACACCTGTGATCCCCTGGCAGGATGGACAGGTGAGTGGGGGATGATGGCAGGCCACAATCGGATTTGTGCACCATCTTCTTCCTCTCATCCATGTCCTCAACACTACTCAGCTGGTGGTCTCCGCCTTATGAATCACAATGGCCGCCGTTTCAGTGATCCGGGATCTGCAAAGCTGGCAGGGGCGGATCTGGGTATTCTCCGTTGGGGTGGGGGTGGGGAGTGGGNACACACACACACACACACACACACACACACACACACACACACACACACACACAGAGAGACATACACACACATATACAAACACACAGGAAGAAAGAGAGAAAGATCCGAGTGATCACCATCATTAGGGGGAAAAAAGTGCCCATGGTCTATCTGCCCTCTCCAGCTTTATTTCCGCCGCTGGGAGCTGGCTATCTCGTGTCTAAAATCTCCAAGGATAAAGGATTGATACATAAACAATCCATAGCCTGCACTTGGGAATCAAATGAGTAAACGCTCTTATCATTTAATGAGAACATAAACAAACTCAAACGAGAAAAAAAAAACAAAGAAAGGAGAAAAAATATCGGAAAAGGAACAAAATCAGGTCAGCTGATTTAAAATAACTGATAAAAGAATGAAATGTTAAGAGGATCGCGGATAAGAAATCTCTTGAAATAAGTTAATCCCATTAAAACCCTGTGCACCTTCTTTCTTTCTTTCTTTCTTTCTTTCTTTCTTTCTTTCTTTCTTTCTTTCTTTCTCTGTTCAGTGTCAGATGTACAGTTTACTAACGAATCACCATGATGCGGCACAAAGTGCACACCTTAGTGCGCATGGCAGCCGCGGTCAAGGTACACAACTCTAAACAAATGGAGAGCGCAAGGGAAATAATCAGCGTTCCAATAAAAACAAGGTCAGCTAATCGATGTTCAGTACTTTATGGAAATCATGAGGGAATTACTATTAATTATGTTTTCTATCATTTTTTACTTGACATTCCAATTAAAAAAAATATTTGCTTATACAGCTACGGAATAATTGAGCCGAGTGGAAGGACAGTCATGGAGAAAAGTGCGCGCGCGTACACACACACACACACACACACACACACACACACACACACACACACACACACACACACACACACACACACACACACACNCACACACACACACACACACACACACACACACACACACACATACTCATACAAAACGTGTCATAGCTAGGATTCAATGGATTCAAATCTCCAGGGTATGTGGATATTTATAGAATTTGCGCTTATTCTTCTTCAATTGACAAGAAAATCGCTACTAGATTCTACATGGGATCGTTTGTTATATATTTTGATTTTAAGTAAAGCTAGAAAGTTACACCTGTACATTTGGACAGATATCCAAATCTTAATGTGACATAGGGATTTCTTGTAAACAGACCTACTTTGTTTTCGTTGCGTTTATTTCCTTTAAACCGGATGATTCGAATGCAGACCAAGTTTAGGATTCGAATCCGATAAAACTCCAGGGTAGAAGGATTCAATGGATTCGAATCCGGATTCGAATCTCATGCAGCACTAATTTATATAGATGATTCAGCTCTTTCTGGGACAGAGTCAGATAAACTCCAGATAAACTTATCGCTCCGAGGAATATCAAATACAACCAGACAGAAAAATCAAATTAATGATGTACATGTACTAAGTGTACCCCTGGATTGCCAACAAGATAGCAAATCAACAACTGTAACAATGGGATTTTCATGCACCTAAACTTTACACATAATATGTCAAAGATGCTTTTCAGTCTGTGACCCCAAAACTGTGGACCAAGCCTGGTAATGACATCAGAGAAGGCAAAAACATCTATTAGTTCAAGAGTAGACTCGACAGACAATTTCTCTCTTTTTTTAGGAGTATTCTTCAAGACTATACATAATTATGTGCTGGAGTTTGTATTGAATAGATTTCATGAATGTGTGTGTGTATGTGTGTGTGTGTGTGGGGGGGNGGGGGCATGTTTTTATAATCATTTCTGTTGTCCATTTATGACGTGGTAAGCGCCTTAGAACAATATGTGAAGTGGAATTTGGCGATGTAGATGACACAATTTTTGTTATTACTATAAAAGGAAAGAGACAGAGAGAAAGAAAGAAAGAGAGAGAGAGATAGAGAGAGAGAGAGCGAGGAAGAGAGAGAAAGAAAAAGAGAGAGAAAGCGACAGAGAGAGAGAGAGAGGGAGAGAGAGAAAGAGAGAAAGAGAAAGAAAGAGAAAGAGAAAGAGAGAGAGAGAGAGAGAGAGAGAGAGAGAAAGAGAGAGAGAATCCATATTAGTAGGCCCACAGGCCAACGTGAACGAGTAAGAACGCTTCTCATTACAGCAGCTCAGTGACAAGAGCAAAATAATGAGGAAGCAGAAAAGAGAGACAAACAAGGGAAACAAAATCCACTGACTTACCTATCGTTGAGACAACGGTGGCCACAAAGTAAAACGCCCCTGAGAAATCCCAACGAGGCCGCCGGTTGCCCACATATCCCGCCGTCTCCGCCTGCGAATGGAGAGCCAGTAGGTACTGTAAATCCGACTCGTTCACGGAGGGATATTTGGTCTTGAAATCCTCAACATGCTGATTGTAAACGCGCTTCTCCTCTACCTCGTTATCCCTCTCCAAGGCCGAGAAGAGCGCCGCTCCTGAGAGCATGTAGACCACCATAACGATAAAGAGCAAGATGAACCTCGCGTTGTCCTCCTTCAGGTGGATGATCCTGCAGCAGCCACGCCTCCCAGGCCGAGACATCATCCGGCGCGAACGGGCATTGGCTTTGGTGGTTTTGCCCTTCCCAGTCCGCGCCGGATTCAATCCCGCTCGGGGACTGTGTCGCCCCGGCTCTGGGTAGTGGTAGTCGCTCGTGTCACTCAAACTCACTCGCTCCGCCCATTCTTCGTCGTGTGGTTCCTCCGGGTCCGCCACGGCTCCTGGGCGGCTCGTGCGGGTAACCCAGATAGGGGAGTGATCTCTGACGAGGCGAGGGGTGGCGCTTCGAGAGTCAGCGCCCGGCGGGAAGATCTCAAGCCCGTTCTTCGCGATATGATGGATCTTTAGATCCGACTGCTCGTTGTTGTCGTACAGCTGTTGGTATCTGTGCTGTTGTTGTCTCAGGTATTGATCGGCTAGGCTGTTGTGACTGCCGTGGAAGCCGTTCTCCAAAGACCGGCTGTAGCCGTTCTTACCAACTTTATTAAGGCTGTTGTTGCTACTGCTGTTGCTGCTATTCCGGCTGCGCTCTAGAACCGGATAACCCCTGAAGGGACCTGTGGCGTGTGATCTACCTTTGCTAGTCCCTGCCGGATAATCGTCAACGTTGTGCGTTACGCCACCGTTACGGTAATGACTTTTCGTGGTGCTGGTGCTAGCGCTGGCGCTGGTGCTAGCCGTTTCTTCGTGGACGATGTTGCGCAAGGTCCTGCTGTGGTCACCAGATTCGTTGCTGTCACTACTGCCGAAGCTGTTACTGGCGCCACCTCCTGCTCGCGTGACGCCGCTGGCGCGAGCTCCTCTGTTGTTCGTATCGTATATAACAGTCGCTGGGTCGATCACTATTCTTCTAGGGCTGTTCTTTTTTCGTTTCGATAGCAAAGATTTACCCGAGTGCGTACTGCTGCCGCTACTTCCTCTACGATACCCGCCTACCGCCCCGCCCAATCCGCTGTAGCTACTCCCACTGCTGCTAGAACTATGGTCGCTCCGCCCACTGCCTCGCTCCTCGTGAGGCGGAAAGATGCGTATATGAACTTCCTCCCCGCGGCGAGACAGTCGAGTGGTGCTGCCCAATCCCTCGCGTTCGTTTCCGTTTCCTTTCCCTCCCTCTGTCAGGGAGCCTCGCCTGTCCCCGCCCTCTCGAGCTTCCCCAGCCCCACCCCCTTCATGGTCGCTCCCCAGACTGATTGGTGGTTTGCGGGCCCAGTTCGAGGTAGGGCCGGTCTCTACATCCCCTGTAGAGTGTGAGTGACGTGTTCTGCCTAAGCGTGGCTGCTGCGGATTGGCTAGGTCAGATTCTGACACGCGTGGAGGTCCATATCCATCTTTGCCCAATCCAGCCCGATCGAGGTCCGGGCTACTGTAGTGGCCCCGTGCTATGGCCGATTGTTCGCGCTTGTTCAAAGACGCCAACTCCTTAGAATCCAAACAAGAAAACAAAGGACGTCAGACCAACACAGCGACGCCCCGAGAAACGCTCTGAACAATCACAACTGAGTATCACATACTGTTCTTGCTCTCTGTATTTTGCGACTAAACTAAAATGAAAAAAAAAAACCAAACTCACTCTGTGTGTTTGCTGATCTGGTGCGGTCAGTCACCACCTTGAAAAGTATCATCAAAGCCTACAAACACTGAATATCTGAAAAGAAAGAAAGACAATATTATAGCTAAAAGTTCTGTAATATTTTTCTTTTGTTTTTGTATAAAAGTAACAACTATTATTGACATTGTCAAAAGACTACATCAACTGAACCATAAGTAGACGTGAGCGTTAGAATTCTCTTAAAATTTACCATTGACAGGATTCTGTTAAGGGAGCCGTGACATGAGATGAGATGCTTAGGAGGTAATTGGTACAAAGCAGTAGTTGTATATCTCATTTCCGCATCTACCACAATGAGCAGCAACAAAAAGAAACAACAACAACAAACAACAACAACGACAGCAGTAGCAGCAGCAGTAACGACAACGGCCACCACCAAAATAACAAAAACAGAAACAGCAGCAACTTCGATGCCAATGGAAAGCTCTTCTTAAGCAAAAGCATCAGCTACAACAACAGCAGTAGTAGTAGAAGAAGCAATAGGGATATCAAAAACAATGACAACAACAGCAATAACAACAACAGTAGCAGCAGCAGCAGCAGCAGCAGCAGCAGCAGCAGCAGCAGCAGCAGCAACAACAACATCACCACAAGAGGTTTGATTGATTGGAGGAAATGGATCAACCTGGCTTCTCGCTGTTATTATGTATGTTTGTTAATAATTCTTAACCAAATTACACTTACTAGTGGATTCAATCCTCGTCATTAGTAACGACAAATGTCAAAAACAGAGACTGTCCTTTATACCTTTTCAGAGTTCTCTTACCCCCCCNCCCCCCCCACCCACACCCACACACATATACACACACAAACACCCTATCTCACCCCCTTCCACCAGTCCTTTGCGCAGCTAATTCCTTTAATTAAGCCTCGCCCCTCCTCCACAACTTCCTACGCATACAATTACCACACTGAATGGTTCCGGTTCTTTCAACACACTGTGACTGACAACAGTTCGAGGTCGATGAGGAAATCATTTATGGATTTTCTCATTATTTCTAGATGGAATCAGGACATTCTGTCATTTTACTGTTGACTTGACCCGATTCCAGTTCATTACTGCAACAACAACAATAAAATAAAATATCCTAAAAGAAGAAACAAAATATTCAGGGTCTCCTCTTTCTGGTGAACTTTTACGAAACGTTCGCTCCGCTGGATACACGACGGTTCATTTAACTTTAATACAGTCGACATAATCGTAATTTTCCATCAGTAGTGAGGGCCAGTGTGGTCATAGTTATAAATAATAAAGAAATCTAGCTAAGCCCACGCGTGTGTGCGTGAAAATTAAGGGAAAAAAATTAGATGAATAATCTCTATATAGATGGATGGAACTTCTATAAGAGAATTTTTTTCCCTCACTCACTCGTGTTCACAAAGTTCTCCGAATGTAGGGCGTACTGGTCCGTGGAAATACTTCTGACCATTTGACATTGGTCATCTCTAACAACTTTTTAATAGTTTCGATATATCGTGGTTCGGCAGCTGAAAACAGGGTCTTTAGCGTTTTAGAAAATACAGTATCTATACACGAACAGGACGCCATGTTCTCTGTCAGCAGGGTGCGTCCAGGGGAACCATTTCCGGTCCGCAAAATTTATCGCTGGAGGGAAGTACGGAATCTCGTTCAGGCTGCTCTGTTTTCATTTACCCGCTTTGTTTTGTGTGGTGTGGTGTGGTTTTAACTGACAACATCTACATCACAGGGTTCCGGGGGCAAGCTTGTGTTCAAGATTTTGTACTTTAATAATTCATAGTGAAATCCTGGAAGCCTGTTTTTGAGACAATGAAGTCAAGTAAATATTTCATATTGCAGCAGCCAGTCATATTACATTAATGAAAAATTCTGTTTTGATTGAGCTTCACTCATGAAATTTGTTTTGCTACAGCCTGGTGTATCCCAGCAATAAGATGTGTGTCAGAATACCTCAACACACATCGGTACTGTGCAATGAAAGCAAGACTATCCAGTACCCAGACAGGGTTCTGTTTACTTGGTTCTTGCAGTCTGAGAAAATGTCGAGCCACAAACCTTCCTAAGCAAAAAAGGTATCAAGAGGGCTTCCTATACCAAGATGGCTGCGATTAATGATGAAGGGCAAGATAACACATGTATTACCTTGCGAGTGGTATTTGCAATACTTATATCTTTGCCTCATTCATTAGCATACACACCATCATTGATTCTTGCCACATCCTCCTCCTATACAAAGGCTGCTGATAAAAACTTACATTAACAAATTTTAAGCCATAGATGGTTATCGCCATTTTGTCGCCAAATACGTCACATTTCTAAGAAACCTCTTGTGGGTGCGCACACGTCGTCTCTGCGCCTAGCGTGCAGCAACCAAAGACGATTGATTTCAGAGTATGGATTTAGATATATTCGAATTCGTAAGGTACTCCATTATATGAAAAAAAAAATATATATATAGATACAGAGCAGGAGATCGGAGCGTTGCAGCGAATACTCATGGAATTCGAATGCATGAGGTCCGAAGTCCTGATCTCTACTCTAGGGCAATCTAAACGTTGCAGAGGCTACAGAGGAAGCATATATTAACGGGCTAAAGGAAGAAGAGCAAAGAAGATGTTGTAAACTTCCTCTTTTAAGTTCTCAAATTGAGAACTTACGCGTTATCGGTGGGATCTTTTACTAAACTATCATAAGAATTACATTGGTGCGTCGGTGCTGAATGCACTCTTTGTAGCGTTCAACATGAAGAGTTAATGTAGTTTTTACGATGGTAAGAGAGCCCATCCTTCATGCATAAACTCTTATTTAGTTCTTACGATGGCGACAGATGCCATCGTTAATGCGCGAGCCCTCAAATCTTCTCACGATGGTAAGAGATCCCACAGTTAATTCAGAACTTCTCAATTAATATATAGAATGAAAACTTCAGGAACAGACATGAATTACTGCACACAAGACAGGAAGCATATGTCAATAACGGGAGGTAACTGGGGCATTCCGTAACAACCATCCTTCCGAAGGTCAGTGCTGTCATGGCCAGGAGAAGATCGATGACCAGTTTATAGGGTAACTCCGTCACTGTTCGAAGAATGTTATATTGTGGTGATGCGTTGATACAGTGTGTTTGGATTGATTGATTGATTGAGTGACTGACTGACTGACTGAGTGCTTCACTCATTTAGCCTAATAAAGTATCAGTCTATTAGGGACAGATCAAATAATTACTCTACTTGTGATTATTTTCTTGAATTTCGCGAGTTAAACTTGACTCGCGAAAATTGCTTCCAGGGAAGAGAACTTCTGTTCAAAATTTTCAAAGGACTTAGACTATTCCTTGTAAAATTATTTATTAAAAAAGCAAAACCAAAGTGCGGTTTTTTCGTATCCCTCATTATTTGAACATTATCGATTATAGTAGGCTTTATTTTTCCATCAGATCAGTGCGAATCAGTTTACCAGTCTTTGAGTCCTGTGACATCACTCCAGATTATTCTAGACTTCTGCACTCAAACACATATAAGAAATCCGTATGCGATGCTCACAAAAATTGCAAAAAAAACTATCCCTACTGTTAGCGAAAATTAGTTCCACGTTTCACAGTCCACTTTTTCAATAACAACTGGTCACTTATTGGTGGACGGACTAACATACATCATGACTAGAAAACTCAGTAACACCAGTTGACTGGACGAAACTCTCAAGACCACCGCAACATTCCAACTATCATTTTCATTGTCATTATCATTGCTATCTTTCTCTCCATTAGTAACATTCATATCAGCACATAATCAGTGA
>JAWQUT010000298.1:961344-977708 GCA_033807755.1 Ellobium chinense | reverse complement strand
ACACACACACAAACACACACGCGCGCACAAACACACACACACACACACAAACACACATACATACACACTCACACACAGATTCACACACAAACTCCTTTCCTTCTTAAAACCATTGTAACATAATGAAAAGTAAGACAGTGCACTTGCGTTCATAAAAAAAAAAAAAATAAATAAACGAATTTCCCGCAGAGGACAGGGGAAAACGAGGAAAAATTTAAGAAGACGAAATTCATATCGCGTCTAAGCGCCCCAGGCCGAATATTACGAGTTATGCATTATTCTCAACTTATTTCCTTCGCACACCCGTCCATTTCTCTATAATTTGGCTCGCGATCTCAATTTAAATCTCAACAGCGGATTGCACGGGAGGAAGAAGAAATGGTAACGCGGAAATGCTTGTTAATAAAGAAAAGTACAGTAGACCCTCGTAAAGAAGATTTCTTGTAGAGACCAAACATAGTTTTGAGTTTCTGAGAGGGTTGAGTTCGTGAGCAGAACCAAAAGTTGGCACTGGAAATCTTATATTTATATATTTGGAAACTTGGAAACACATGTATTACTTTTCTAAACAAACTGCCATGTTTACTGTTTTGTTCACGTTCAAACCATGAATCGTAGAGAATAGATTTGATAAGCCAGAGTACGATGGTGTTTCCCGAACAAGCAGTGGAATAGTTTATTAAGAGATTTATAATACATTCTATTGACGTTTCAAGGGAATGAATTATGTACACTATAAATATATAACGTAGACAACATGAACACTGATGACGTTACGTATGCATGCATTCTATACTATTCAGTATATTGACAGCACTGAAACAGTGGACAGGACGATGTATACCGTGTAACATTACATGTTGTCACAAATATAATACAGCAAAGGGACATAACTGAAACACCAAAGGAACAGAACTGAACATAATACATCTATGCACCAGGGAAGACAGCCTAAGAGTGACTTCCCATAACATCTACATAATTCATACTCATTTAAAGCATGAAAGTAAAGAAAGATATATTATACCGATCATCATGACGGCCTTCACTCTTTGGCTTTTTGAGTCGCTGAATTAAAAAAATAAAGTATATATATAAAAATATATATATTTTTTGACAAAAACTCCGATCCTTCTATGGCCATTGGTTATCCCGGTCCGAATAGGAAACAAAATTTCACGTGCCGATGACGTCATCAAAATTTGCTTACGCGGAAGTATTCACCGGGGCAAACTATAGCGCTTTTGATATGCACGGGAGCAGAGGCGTTGACTGGGGATTAAAGGAAGATGGAAGGGGTGTAGAGACACACAACTTAAAAAAATGTTCAGTGATAATTAGTCTCCCTCTATCCCCCTCCTTTCCCAGCAGGGCAGGGTTCCTCAGCTAGTTAGAATATAAAACGCCCGAATCTAAGAAATGCAGTTTGTGAATAACGTGTTAGGGGTTTCTTCTTCAAGCGTCACGGCTCATGGACCTCCGTGTGATCTCTGAATATTGTTGAAATAAAGGGAAATAACACTAAGGTTATATGCCCTTCACGCGCATATTTTTATCCACTGTTAAATGACGTAAACTTTGAAGGAGTGCAGATTTTGAGCTCAATTAGGTTTTTAATGAATTAACACAGTAATGTATGTATGAATACACCACCAACTCATTTTTCAACGAAAAAAGTGCATTTAATGAATTTTTGGAAAAACGCTTTTCAATTCTCATTTGTCTTATGCCTCTAAGGGTTTCGTAAACCGTGTGTTTAGTTTTCCTGTTGCTACCAAATGCTCCAGCAGTTGTCCTGTGAATTTTGAGTGTCTTTTCCTTACTGCTGTCCTTACGAAATTTCCTTTCGTGACTTGCTTCCAGCAAAACCTGCAATTTGTCATCTCTTCTGTCCATGATAATTTGAGAATTCTTTTTTAGGAACCACATTTCTCTGGTACATAATGTTAAAAAAAATGATGACATGAAATCGAAAAAAAACCCCAAAAAACAAACAAAACCGTGTTTCCTCAAATACTGACGCACGCGGGCAGGCATGTTGTATATAATATACACACAGACAGCCACACTTGCGCTCATAAAAATGACCGGAATCGGAAATGTGACAGTCTGCGCACTGGGCGAACCTAACTGGAAGCGCTCGATTTCCACACGAAAAATTGTCGAATTTGTTCACATGTAAGGACAACATATCAGAATCATCCCTCACGCCCTTCACTTTCGCCATCTTCATTTCTACCCTTCCCCAATCTCCCCCGGCCCTTTCAAAGTAATCATTACCTTTTTCCCCTTCCTATTTTATCAGTGTTACCACTTGTAGAGATTTTTCCCTTCAGTAGGGTAAAAAGTCTTTACGGAAAGCCCTTTTCCCCTTTTGAGGGAAAATCATTTTCCGAGGGTTCCTCACAAAAGTGAAATGTAGGGTATTTTGGTATAATGCCTGGTTCTTTTTTTTAACAGTACAATTTTTTTTCCCCTTACTAAATTTGCCAATGCATCGTGCACAGAGAAATACAGTATCTGGAGAAAAATGACTCTGGCAGGAGGGGAAAAGCACCTGACGAGAATGGCAACACTTTGTGTGTGTGTTTTTTTCTCTTTTTTAAATATTCGTTCATTTGAGAAGTCTGAGTTTTCAGTGCCGGATTTATACGTGGTGGTGTCCTGAGCTATATATATAAGGCTTGGAGGAGCCTTTCAAAAAGTTACATCACGAAGATCTCTGAAAAATCGCATCAAAACAGGATTTTAGGTGCAACGAAACAAAAACAAAATGAGCGTTTTAATCACTGTTTTTGATGGCAAGGTACATTGGCGCATCTGACGGGAAAACAGTGCAAATATTTTTTTTAAAACGACTGTCCTTTATTTGCTTACTGGCTTCTGAAAAGTTTGTGAGATTCTTGCAGCTTGTGAACCGCTAGATACTTTATCTGATAAGTAAATCCAGTGTTGGTTACACTCCTTATACTCCTGTAATATTACATCTAGGCTGAAATAAATTACTGACAGAGAAACGCGTGCCAGGTTGCAGGAGCCAAATTGTAAAAGCTTCTTACAGCCATTTGAATAAAAATGTCTCCCAGAACCACAGGAACATTCCGAGTTGGCCAAGGCCAGTCAGCAGGTCTGGTGCCGCCACAGTGCTCAAATTATACGCTGTATATTATAGCCATTTAGATTTTTCATAATTTTAATTTTGATGAAAAGAGGTTAAAAATTTGGCCTTCTTTTGCAGACCACAGGCCCGCACAAATGAAACCCACTGAAGCCACTGGGAAGCACTGCCTGCAACAATTCTTTTTTTATTTTACAAATTTGGGACAGAATTTCACCACTTTTGCAGTGTGGTTTCATGTTATACTATTATTTCTACACACAGATGTTATATTCTGCTATTATTGACTCTGATAGTCCAATTTATTTTTTTCCTATTACCATTTAGGCTCCTGCGACCTACAACCTGTACATACACTTTTCATTCTGTTTTACTATCATTACCTAGGCAAGGTATCCTGACGCGGTAATCCGGGGATGTGGGCTTTACAGGTCAAAGGTCTTGGAATTTAAAAACCACGAGTGTGGCGTGCATAGTGTGATAAAGAACAAACAATCAAAGAATTAACTGAATAGATGTGTTATAATATCGTAGATCATTCTCCAAACCATTAACTAATGTAATTTCTGGCAAAGTCGCAAACTGTTCTGGGGCAGTGGTATCCTAGTATAATGTGTTTCCATTAGAGCTTATTGGCATCTCAGAGAGATAATTAACGTTAATAAATACACTTCTCAGTATTGACTGTCAGCAAGTCACCGGGGCATAAAACCACCAAACATTTGATATAATGCAGAAGATAATGTTACTCATCCAATTACATCACGATTAAATCTTCAGTCAACACGATTATATAGTATGGTTCTAACTGATATAATTTGTAGCAAAACTGGATTGGATGTGACCATTTTACTGGCCGGAAGAGGCCTAACCCTTTACAAAATGTTTTTTTTTTTTTCTAGGGGTGTTCAGTTTGCACGTAGGTTCGGATATTGTCATCAAAAGGGACGCAAAATTTAGAATAAGAACACTTGCTACTAAACTGTGTATTCTGATCTTATAAGTAGAATGCTACATCATATATCAAATCAGACGATGCATTTATAATCGTTCATGATGAAATAACTTCAATAGCTTTTCAAAAATATCTTCATTCAAGGGCCGTAAATACCACTGGTCCGGCTTGTGTGTGTGTGTGTGTGTGTGTGTGTGTGTGTGTGTGTGAGAGTGATGGGAGGAGGGGTGGGGATCTGGGAGTGGAGGGTGTATCTCGCCTCTAGCTGGGCACGACCGGAGCGTGTCAGTGGACGTTAGCAAACGACATAATATTTAAACGCAGAGGAATGGGCAAATACTTTGATTGACGCAAGTATACAATAAAGCCAGCTGCGCTGGTTATCTATATTTGAGTTTTCTAATTTACAAACGAAGGAAGCACACTTGTAATACACTTTATCAGCATGTTTTGCACTTGACGCTTGCATGACTAGAGTACAGCATAAATAAAGGGGAGGCTGCACTAATAATGCAGTTGGACACAACAGAGCTCGCATTAAACGTCATCTTCATACCAAGATCGATAGGTCAGGTTAGATGGACCGCTAAGTGCGTGATCAACGCCAGGTTATCTCAAGGTCTTAGGGATTGTGCAATATGAATTCTCCTCATTTTGCATAAACACCGCATCTTTATATAGATAATACTATGAAGATATGGACTTTTTCCAGCTGGCGATATTATGTTCTTGACCGTACTTACCGGCTCCGTAACCCCTCAGTGGACGGGGGTTGGAAGGAGGGGGGTGGGGACAGGAGGCAGGATGCAAGGGGTGGGAGATGAGGGAGAATGTTGAAAGCAGGGAGGGGAGGGAGCGCAGTTGACTCGAGAGTCGTGTTCATTAGATCAATCTGGAGCATTGAAGGAGAAGAAGAAGAAAAAGAAGAAAAAGAAGAAGAAAAAGAAGAAGAAGAAAAAGAAGAAGAAGAAGGAAGAAAAAGGAGAAGAAGAAGAAGAAGAAAAAGAAGAAGAAGAAGAAGAAGAAAAAGAGAAAAAAGAAGAAGAAGAAGAAGAAGAAGAAGAAGAAGAAGAAGAAGAAGAAGAAGAAGAAGAAGAAGAAGAAGAACAACAACAACAACAACAACAAAAACAACAACAACAACAACAAAAACAACAGCAGCAACAATATCAACAGCAACAGCAACAACAACAACAAAAATGAGAAGTAGTAGCTAAGAATAACCGCATTTTCATTCCCCTTGCAGCTTGCCACTCCGTATAAATTACTATTGTTAAACCCTTGAACAGTTTTTAACAGACCAACTTCTTATTTTCTATAGTGGGAAATATTTTTTTTAATTTTGCGCTTCACAGTCAACTCGCAAAATTCGTGAAAATTAAATCTTGGCGAAAAAAAAATCCGTCCATATTCTTTCAAAGTTGTTGGGGGAAGGTATGAGGGTAGAATGGAAGCTGCTGATTGACAAAGACATCTCTATGGTCAACATCAAGACATTACTATCACCTTGATAATGTAGTGGTGATTTCAATTTTAGGGGAAGAGAAATAAAAAGGGGGCGGGGAAGGGCAGTAACACGCAAATTAACTCTCCTGAGTCCCCCTTATTTTCCATGCGCAAAATAATGTTTGTACCGCTTACTATGGCTAGAATGTGTAATTTAGTTCGATTCTTGTCCCCTGTGTAACATGAGAATTATGAAATATGATGAACTGGGGTAAATGAAGTGATTTAAACATTAGTTCAACCTGGTGCTCGGCTTTGGTCCCTAGTCGCAATGCATTTACTCGTGGCGTTTTTTTTTGTGAATGTATTAATGATGAGTTCGCTTTATTCTAACCACGAAAGCGAATGGGTTCGTATTATTCGAATCAAGAGTAAACGGGCTCTGTAATGAGGTTTTTGTTTCTTGTTTTGTGTGTGTGTGTGTTTTTGTATATTATTATTGAAAGTTCATGAAGGGCACATACAAGTTTTATGGACGCGTACGGAAAACATTCATGAAACGATGTATATAACAATAATAATATGGTCTTTATGCAAGCAGTGCTGTATTTACAAAGCACGAACCACTGGTGCAATATTTAGTAGATATACGGCGCGTAATGATAATAATGTTAAATGATGAAAGTAATCTTAATGATAATATGGAGGAGGAGAGTATTTATAAGTCATCCGTCCAGGCAGTGCCTGCTCACGCGACTTCACATTATCAATACTGCCCTGGCAGGCCGTTGTTTAAGAGCGTTCTCAACTCCCTGATGAGCATATGGTGTCGTTGACATTTACGGGTCTTAATCCCTAAAATTCTGACAACATCTTTCTCAGTCTGTAGTCAGGAAACCATTTTACAGATAGATGGACAGAGGAAACTGTGAATGAAATATTTTCCAGAGGCGCATGCGACTGAGGTCGAGAATCGAACCCATGACCTTTAAGATCTGAAGTCCATGTCGTAACTGTTTAGCCACGCTGCTCAAGTTAGTTGAGGTGATCAAGCAAGTATCAGAGGAGCCGGGAAGAGTGTGGNGGGGGGGGGGGGGGGGGGGGGGGGGGGATTGTATTAATGACTACTGCAAAATCATCACCAAAATCCATTACTCCGCCGTCCTACGTAGACTGATCTAGTCATTACTGCAGGTCTGGTCAGTAATAGGATAGGCTTCGGACAGAATGAGAAACCGTGTTTTCAAAGGCTTCCAATTTCTCACAGCACCTTCATTAATTGCCAGGCCCATGATACATTGGTGTTAAAGAGCTTGCATACCAATGTACATGATTTACAATGTATCACTGCCACATGGTGAGTTCAGATAACTGGCACCTATGATTTTTTTTTTATTTTTTCAGCACTATAAACAAAATGTGTTATTCTACCAATTCTGTTGTGATTTCTGAATATTTTACCTATGGAGGTTAAAGTACTTGTTGTCCGATATTTCAAGGGAACCAAAAAAAAAAAAAAAAAANNNNCGAAAAGGGGAGGGGGGTGGGGGGGAAGAGGGAACACCCAAAATCTTTCACAAATCTCGTTCAAAAACAGTCACCTCGCCTTCTGTTTTCATCCCCAATTATTCACTGGGCTGGATTTGACCGCGTGCCAAAACAGAAACCTGACACACTTTATTTTTTTATCTATAAAGCTCAAATTGTACCTGAAACTTTAAAACTGGATGCCTTGTGTACATTACAGGTATTTAACTAATTCTACTCCCTGACATTGGTTCGCAAGCCGCCCCCCCCTCCCAGGGGAATATTATACATTAGTGGATTACTTAGGATGTACAAAATGACTGATCTGACCTCCTTATAGGTGCCTGAAACCTTCAGTGAGTCCCACAAACGATCATTCTGTGATCATGTTCTAAGTGCTTTGGAAAGTCATTTCATTCACATTTTCCTCAGTCCATCTATCTATAAAAAAGGTACCTGGCTATAGGCATTTCGAATGGCTTCAAGACATCCATTTATTTTAAAGCATGTCAGTTATTATAATGCCATTGGTCGGTATGATTTCTTTATTTCAAGAGCCCCCTGGAAAAGCACGCGAAAAGCAAATTTTCGTTGGCATTCTCGTCGGGAAAAAAAAGTATATAATCGAATGTCTCCGTATTTGTAGCGCAAATCTGATTACATAAACAGCAAATTTCGCAAATTGTGACATTTGTCTATATACTGATTATTGTCGTCTCCTCTTATCCCAAAGCATCTACAAAGTGGATCTAAAATGCCAATCTTGCAATTACAAATAAGGTGCGATGATTTGCATGGTTTTCGTTCGACAATTATTGATCGCCCCTGGCCGCGGATGAGTGGAGTCATATTGAGAACTTGCGCATTAACGATGAGATTACTCACCATCAGAGGAAGTACATCAAATCTGCATGCTGAAAGCTACCAAAGGTGCTTTCAGCACCAATGCGCGAATGTAATTCTAAAGGTGGTAAGAGATCCATCGTTAATGCGCAAACTCTGAAACTGTTATAAATCATCTGATGTGTTTTCAAATCACCAAAAGATTTCTTCCAGATTGATTGTCACAATTGTCATTGTCAGTGCCAGCAAGCAAAAGCAATAAAAATAGAGATTCCAGGCTTTGCAAACTCGAAACCGTCAGAGATTAGCATTTTGAATTACTATTATAGATATATTCTTATTCCAACGGCGGTTTCAAATTGATTGTACATGTTGTTGTGTCGCGTCATTGGTGATCGATGTCCCAAGGCACCACCTATTTCATGCTCCTAGACTGCAATAAAATCACACACAAATTAGCAGACTAGAAACCTATTAGATCTGCTGCTACTTCGCCTTCTGAGGTGTAAAGAGCTTACATTGTACACAGGCTGTTTTTTTTTTTTTCATTTCCTGGCTTTTGTTGTCTTCTATACTTCTCTCCCTCTCTTTTTCTACGTTTTCTGTACACGTTGTTGCAGAAGGCATTTTTACCGCAACATCGAATCTGATATCCAGTCATTGTGAAAAAAAAAATGTCAATGCCTTTCCAGTTGGCTCGCAGACTTCCCTAAGTGGATTTCTATACTGAAATAAACATGACTACACATTAAAAGTATTTAGCTGACTGGGTTGAAGAAGTACAGTCAACTCCGCTTAATTGCAGCTTTCTCCATGGCATGGAAAAAGTTGCAGTTAAAAAGAGTTCCGATTATCCAATGACATTTATGAAAGAATGTGTCATTTCGTTATGTGGAAAATTTTGCACTTTGGTGGACGTTGCGATTATCTGGATTATAAGTAAGACGAGTCGATTGTATCATGCTGTTATGTTAGTTGCACCAATAACATAAGAATAAAAAAAAGCAGTCGGAAAAGCATATTGTAGCCTCCGTCCCAAACTCCTGATGCTGGGTGGGAGAGGGGAAGGGGCGGCAGGGGCAAAGTCTGGTTACGCTTCTGCATGCGCTGTGGTGTCTGGTAAGGTTCGAGGGTAATTACCGGGAGAGCCTATAAGGCTGGTGGAACGTCAGGTTTCGCTATCAATCTCAAGGTCCAAGGAAATAAGGAACTTCTTGGAGGGGGTTACATCTGGTGTTTATGTTGTTGTAGTGGACAGTGGTGGTAGTAGTGGAAACAATAGTAATGGTAGTGGTGATGATAGCAAGTGGTGTAACAGAGCAGTGATTATAGTTACAGTGATAGCAATAGTACCAGTGGTAGTCGTAGTCAAAGGTAGCAGAAGCTGTAGTTGTAGTCATCATTGTCGTAGCAGTAGTAGTAATAGTAGCAGCAACAGCCGCCGCAGGAACAGCAGCTGTGGTAGTAATAATAGTAGTAGAGCAGTATTAGTAGTAGTAGTAGTAGAAGTAGTAGTAGTAGTAGTAGAAGTAGTAGTAGTAGTATACTAGTAGTAGTAGTAGTAGTAGTAGAAGAAGAGTAGTAACAGCAGTAGTAGTAGAAGTAGTGGAGTAGTAGTAATAGTAGTAGTAGTAGAAGTAGTAGAAGAGTAGTAACAGCAGTAGTAGTAGTAGAAGTAGTAGAGAGTAGTAGTAGTAGTAGTAGTAGAGAGTAGTAGTAGTAGTAGTAGTAGTAGAAGAGTAGGTGCAGCAGTAGTGGTAGAAGTAGTAGAGTAGTAGTACTGTTTGCAGCATTAATGGTAGTAATAGTAGTAGTAGTGGTGGTAGTAGTACTAATAGTAGTTGTAGTAAAAGTATTTGTAGTAATAGTAGCAGTTGTAATATTGGTATCAGTAGTGACAGAATTGAAAGTGATGGCAGCAAAACCAGTTGGAGGACTTATACAGTTAAACTGGCAGTAGGACGGCAGATATGATAGTAGTGCTTTACATGAGAATCCTCGTGTCAACAGTCATAGTCTACTGGTGCCTGTGATGACGGTTCATTGTGCTTGATCATAGTTGTGTTACATCCAGCTAAATGTTTCATGATGTTTGGTCCATTCATTGGAAGGCATGAACGGGGCACTTGTTGCCACAAATAAGGAAAGTTGATATTCAAATTTTCTTAAGCTTTTGACCAGTTTATTGCAGCGATCCAGTGTACGGGGTTTTCCTGTACGCGAGGGTGGAGTCATGATGTTTTACGCGTCTTATATATTGTATATTATACTGCCTGTGTGACAGTTCATGCATCAAAGTTATCTGCCGAAACCAGAGAGAGAGAGAGAAAGAGAAAGAAAGAAAGAGAGAGAGAGAGAGAGAGAGAGAGAGAGAGAGAGAGAGATACTCACAAGCTAACTGTGAAGTGTGAGTCAGGAAATTAAATGCGACAGACTTCCTACTATCGCATGCATAATCCTTACGTTAGTTAACGCACTGCGGTAACCACCGAAAACTTCCAAACCATTAGTAGTGGTCACTGTAGTTAACGTAATATGTTAATTCACGCAATGATTATGCAAACAGCCACTGAAAGCTTAACGTCAACGAAGCTGCGGAATGACACCTGGAACTGGTGTCTGGTGATGCCTAACGCTAGCCAGTGTTCATCTTCAGATTATGATGCTCAGTGTTGAACCATGTTCGCATCATTAGCCATTCCAGCTTCTCCATTAACGTTTCGCACTGAATGATACGTTCAAGGGAACCTGCTGGCTGACTGAGACCAGACTGAAGTTTAAGCGTCCGCAGACATCACGCGGAGGAACACAGTGACCTTTGAACCCATCCTTCCTTCGAGTTAAGCGATCAATCATTGGGCTTTGGTCTTGAAAAAGCCGATTAGGGGTTGAGTCGCTGTGGCCAAAGAAAAAGAAAAACACCAGCGTCGCAGTCTGGAACATTCAAACTGTCGATTATACGTCCGTAAGAGTTCAAAGTCACCGAGGGCGCCTAGCAGGGTCGATTTTCTTTTCAAGGAGGTGTCCCACTTAAATAGAGAAAGGAGCGATTCGGGATTGCTTTGGTTCTCCAATTTTTTGTACATGTGTTTTGCTTTGTTTTGTTATGTTATGAATGCTTCGTGGCTTTCAAACAGAAGATTGATTAACTGATCGATAATGTGAATGATTGATTGATTACAGCGCCATTACAAAATGTAACCTACCTTGATCTTACACAGATAGAGAATAATGGGAATTCTATCAGAAAGCCATAGACAGAAGATAGAGAGACAAGCAGAAATACGGACGGTTGAAGCGACAACATAAAAGTGACANGGGGGGGGGGGTTGAGGACAAAGGGTTCATTGCGGAACAGATTGTCCGCCATTTTGGAATTTTAGCTAATTCTGCTAAATTGTTATTATTGGTAACAGCAGAAGTATTTACTACAGATGCAAATTTCCACTTCATAGAACAACATTTGTCCTTACAATATTTTACAGTTTAATTTCGCCTTTCATATAAAATGATTTATTATGTCTTGTAGCTGGCCTCTTCTGCCACGACTTCCATTGGTATATAATGCATTTTGGTGAATAATACATTTTGGTAAATAATGCGTTTTGTCATGGAGCCTTTAAAATCTTTTATTACGTCGCCAAATCTGTTACTGTCTAAAAGTGGCCAAGGAAGTAAAAAGAAACCGCTGCCGATAAAGACAAGAGCCAGTAAAAATATCGGTGACAGGGATCGAAGATCACAAGCGCGGCCAACGGGATGGAAGTGAACCATCCGTGAAATTGAATCATCGTCCGTTTGATCACGAGCTGTTTCACCAAGTCGCGGCCTTTTAAGCCCGTTGTTGAATATGCGATGTTGATGTAAGGTAGAAGGGGAAACAAATGCATTAATGTGTTGTTTTTTTAGGGTATCAGTCGTGCGGCTCAAAACAGTTTCAGAGTGGAAGAGCATGGAGTGATGTCGCGCCTTTTTGAGCTGAGTGTCCCATGGCACCACCTGTAGATTTCATGATCATTGTGCGAGTAAGAATCAGAACAATAGAAAAATAGTACGGTTTGTGCATATTTAGAGATGTGTGCTTGTCGGATGGGAAGAGGTTTGTTTGCGAGCAGGGAATGAGGGATGGGAGGCGCACGTGTATGTGTGTGTGTGTGTGTGTGTGTGTGTGTGTGTATGAGAAAGAGAGAGAGAGGTAGAAAGAGAGAGAGGGAGGGAGGGAGAGAGCGAGTTAAAGATAAGGTAGACAGGACAGAGGCACATGAAGACATCGTCATCGCTATTCCCTTAAGGTTGAGCCCAAAATTCAGTCTCATATTGTGGAATACTAGAATACTAGGGTTGGGCAAGTTCACCAAAAAAAAAAAAGTCAGTTCAGAACAAGCTCAGTTGACTGAGAGAAAAATACCTAATATGCCATATACCTCAGTTCTATGAACCGAGTAGTTTTCAGACCATATCAGCTTCCTTTAGTTTTGAAATCAGCATTCAGTTCTGATTTTTAAGGACAATGTGAACTGAACTGAAATTTAGGTAGACAATTACATTTCAATCAAGCACCCAAAATTGCTACAGTTCAGACCCAGGTCAGTTCTTCCAAATAGCTTTAAGCTCAGATCAAGTTCACGTGAATTGAACTTACGTTCATATGACCTCAGTTCTGCCCAAGTCTAACTCTAAAGAACATAGCTGATAATGCTTCGGTACGTTGCAACTACAGCTGGTGTTTGTACTGCTGCTATTGTTGTTGTTGCTGTTGTTGTTATTGTTTTTGTTGTATCTTAGTTATTGTTGTCGTTGTTAATCTAGCTTTAGACATGACATACAGTCGAGAATCTGTGTGTCTTTCAGCACTTGATTTTTTTCTTTTAGTGTCGCAATTTCACAATGCTGTCTGCCAAGATTACGAAATTTACAAAAGTACTCGCACCAACAGTGCGCTTAAAATCTTCAGCTTCAACACAACAGACAACTGCAATATGAAAGTTTATGCGCAATGCAGCAGTGGCAATGCGTATACACTGGCGCTATGTTGCAGAGATTCCCAAAGAGTATGATCTGGGCATGATTCGAAAACTGGAGCTTTTAAGTGCATGCAATATCCAGACAAATGTAAACTTGATATATGCTTTTGATAGGGTTTTGTAGCCGGGCGACATCTTCATGGAGCGGTGTGCATCAATAGGCTAGATACAGAACAGTATTAAACGCCACAGAATTTTCAGCTATTTTGCGACTCGCCATGGCGTCGTTTTAATTATAGGAGGAAACTGCACACGTTCCAATTCGAAATCGCGCCTGGGAAGAAAGAATTTGTTTCGTTGAATGTTTTCCTTTTCCTGGCGCCATCTTTTTAAACCGCAAAACCCTTCTGGCGCTAATGCGTGTTCAAAACTAGCCCGTATGAAAGCGAAAGAAAAAAAAATGGCAGTGTTTGCAGACGAGTCTGAAGTGATTAGTGAGAAGGCACGCGATACCAGGAGAGGTGGGGGGCTTTCCACCAAATCGATGTTACTTTGCCCAAACACGGAACTGGCCGATTTGCTGTTGTGGGTGCCGGATAATTGTCTTCGCTCATTCTTGAAAATTGGTAGAAGTGACAGAAAAGTGAATGAAACCCAAGTCCTGAGATTTTTTAGTCTTGCCGAGAAGTCGGCGGTGGCAATCATGGCTTGGACTTGTTAAGCTCTCCAAATACTTCCGGGAGACAGACCAGTATTGTGCTCCTGTCATGTGTTGCCAAAGCCTGGAGACTGCTTTTGAAAGGAAGTAGGAAATGAAGTGAATGTGTAAAGAAACACTAAGCATATATACATAGCACTGTCATCTGTTTGTTCTGTTTCTGTTCTGTTCTCATTTGTTTTGACACCGGAGCCCATGGGCCGTATTACCTTTTTTTCTTTTTTTTTCAGAAATAGTCTTTCACCATTTTTTTCTGGAATGGGTGGGTAAAGAAAAGTGCACCCAATATAGAACGAAAGAATAGGCATGCATCCAAACCTTCCTTTGTGTAATGTCCATTTACCTCGCGTCGTCCCATTCTTTTGACATTCTTTTCATTAGCCTTACTTATTTGTTCAGAAATGCCGATTTATTACTGTAATTATTTAATAAGATAAGATAAGATAAGATAAGATAAGATACGATAAGATAAGATAAGATGAGATGAGATACGTTTATTCATCCACGAGGGACATGTGTCTTTGTTACAGTGATTACAATGGATATGTTTTACTGAAATACATAAAGAAAAATACTTATGCGTGCAGGTATTCCCATGCATACCTGGACTTGCACACACTGTCTTTTTTTCTATTCCATTTCTGAAGAGGAATAAAATAGCTCGATTAATCGCTCGGATGAAAATAAACCCTGTTCTTGGCTCATATGCAATCCATTTATCAAGAATATCACGGATAAAGATGACATTGGATCTGATATCTTCGGGGTTGGTGTTATGATGTCCCGTATTGTTGAGAGAAGAAAAGGTTGTGTTCACAGATCGTCGGTGAGATTCCAGTCGTGCTGTAACTCACAAGCAATTTATATGTCATGCAACCAGTCAAATTGAGGCTTATGTCGCTAGACTAAAAACTGAGATATCGGGCTCTAACGATGCCTAAGGTCATCCGCAACTGAGTTTTTGTTTGTTGTCGACATAGAGAATAAAATCATTTCTCCACACAAAAGCTTTGATTTTATGGGCAAATGGTCAGTAATCTTGGATAAATTTGAGGTTTTGTGATGCATAATATAAATCATAAGATATAAAATCGTTTTTTAATTGCAATTTTTTTTTCATTTCTTAAATGTGTGATTATTGCATGGAACGAACTTCTTCTACTTCAGACAGCTGTATCTTGGGACAGAGGAATGCTAGGCCAGAATTTTCTTATCCACCAAATTCAAGTCCATGCATAAAGCTTTCATGTCATAGAAATAACTTGATTTAGCCAAAACGCGACATATGACTCATTTTGACTGACTGTAAGACATGTTTGGGTTACAGAAGTGATGCATCACACCAACAAGATGAAGAATCAGGATAGCTTTGGGAACAAAAAACTGCGAAAAGCGACAGTTAGTTTTCGCGCTTTACTGTAACGAGGGTCCAATAAATGTTCTGTATTCAAAAGTTCGATAAGTACAGAAACTGATATTTTACCTCCTTGGAGTTTGGGAGTTCGGGTAAACTGTGGATTATATTTCTTTCAATTACTTCCAGAAGTAAAACAATTCCAAAAGCACCCCAGTGTGGCCCCAAACTATTCAGTACGATATGAGATCAAGCCCCGAGATTTCAGCATTGGAATAAGGCAAAAGATTACGAAGACGTGCAGTAAGAGCGAAGAAGAAGAAGAAAGAAACGGAGCACCAAAACACTTGTTTGGTGATTTTCTTCCTGTGAAGACCTTTGGTGGGTTCACCCTTCGGAATACAGAAGACCAACTACAGAACCTCTAAAAACGTACTATATCAGCATAGTGTAATGGAAATAGAACTGAGGGTGAGGAGAATAAAATTTGCTGCATTTTTCTTTTCCAAAGAGAACCCCCAAACAAAAAAATGCTAGAGGTCTTCGTGTGTCCGGGCCTCGTGTGACGCTTTTGTCTCAAACTCACATTCCTTATTAGCAGTAAATTCGTTTTTCAATAGCTCGGGCTATAACTTGGCCAGGCGTGGCATTCATCAAAATCGTATTTTGTCTCGTGGTCGACCGACTGGTCTGACAATCTCGCCAAGACATCAGATTCCGATTTTTTGCTTCGAGTCTTTTGTCTCTTCTAGACTAAGATGAATGTGTGTTATTCTTTGCCAAAAAGATACATTGTCTTTTCGAAGTGCAGTAACTCTTGTATTATTCTTTTTGAGGTTCAAAATAGAAACAGTTTGTGATTTCAAACAAATAGGGCATTGGAAGAGGTTGCAAAAGATAAGAGAGGGCAAGAGATGGCGTCATTGTCATACGTGAAGCATGTATAAGTAATTTATTTATTTATTTATTTATTTATTTATTTATTTATTTATTTATTTATTTATATGTATCAAGATTGTTCATTCTCAACACTTCAGCAGCACGTAACTAAAGTTTCAAATCAAAGGTTGTACGATTCTCTAATGTCCTTTATGAAGAAAATACTATTTCCTGTCTTGTTAGAAGGGTTCCCGGACACCTGGCCGACGGACATTTGGTCGACGGAAACTTGGCCGAACGGACACTTGGCCGACAGACATTTGGCCAAATGGACACTTGGCCGAACGGACACTTGGCCGAACGGACATTTGCCCGAAATTCATTACTGCATTATTATTGTTATATTCATTCATCTCAGCACTTTCTTCTCTCTCTCAGAGAATGTGCGAATGTAAGTTCTCTCACCAAATTCATTTATATGTTGACACCTACTGCAATAAAGAATTATGCTGTAATAAACATTGGTCAAAAGAAACAACCTCTTCACCCCCCCCCCCCCC
>JAWQUT010000298.1:936280-956313 GCA_033807755.1 Ellobium chinense | reverse complement strand
GGGATGGTTACATATATTATAGATCACTACTCTCTTCAGATATCGCAATCAATTTTATCAGGAGTGTATTAGGGTGGGGGGGTTGCGGGGGTAGAGATGTGAACATGATGGAAGTATGATGAAGGAGCGGATGATTTTTTTTCTCTAATGGCGTGGAAGGGAGGAGTTAGAGGTAGGGAAGTGATGAATACAAAATCCAGAGCAAGTATCTCATAAATATAGAAGACCACCTTTATACGAGCTCGCTCAAAATTTGAGGCAGCAACAGTGAGGAAGGAGTCGAAAGATGAAAAAATCTTTTTACACAAAAAAANGGGGGGGGGGGGAGGGGTAGAGTGGATTTTTGTTTTTGGGGTGAAGGAAAGGGGGAAAAAGGAGGAGGTTGTGTAAAGAAATCTCAGAGTTTGTCTCGAATGAGGATAGCTAGTCTGAAAAAAAAATGGATCACTAGTCTTCCGTGATGTGGACCACTACCCTCTGGGGAGTTCATTCTCTGACCAAAATTTAGAGTCTACTTAAGTGAGAGCAATAGCTCTCATCTCTGCACTGTTTTCCACAGAGAGAAGGAGAGGTTGAAACAGAGAAAGTAGAATGGCGAAGGCCTTTAAACTAGTCAAAATGGAGATTCGATTTACTCGTGGGAATATCTGCCCAAACTAAAAACCAGAATCATCTGCCATGTTAAGTGGGATGCAGTGATAGTTCCTTGCCTTATCCTTTCTGCCTCATTCCTTCCTTCCTTCCTTCCCTCCTTCCCTCCTTGTGGGAGAGACAATGGAATAAGCCCCTCCTATCACCCCTTTTCACCCCCTCCTCCCCTCTCCCGGATCAGAGTGAGTGATAGTAGAAGAGACGAAGAGACATAGGGAGAGAGAGAGAGAGAGAGAGAGAGAGAGAGAGAGAGAGAGAGAGAGAGAGAGTGGAACGTAGCAAACCAGAATAAACGTCAATAAGTGAAACTGGCACCACTACACAAGGGATTACATATTCTACGGAAAGCCGGCATTAGCAGAGTTACGTCCTTGTACAAGGCCATTGCCCTGCTTCACTGCATATCCCAGGCCAAACTGTCATCAGCAATTATACTCCCTTTAATAGAGGAATACCGCTGTCGAATTAGATCCACCGCTAATACGATCTTGGCCTTGTTGAAGGACATCTAGAGTAAAAGTTCAGCACTGCTGCGACAGACCTCTGCTTGGGGTAGGGATCACCCGTTTTACTTTTCGTGGGCCTGATGCCGATTTTGCATGTGCGTAAATTCCAACAACTTTATAGAGTATCTAACTTTTGTATGCACATGTTAGACTGCGCATCAGGCTAACGAAAAGAGAGATTGATGACCCCTATGGCAAGGTCTGAACAAGGTTTGAACAACAAGGTTTAAGAAGAAAAAGCCCAAACCATGAAGTGGTATGTGGGCTTACATAATGACAAATGACCGTACTGATTAAAAGTCAAACAAAAAGTCATCAGTCTGTAAATTAAGAAATCAATCAACCAATTAGCACATTAATCACTCAGTCATTCCACGCATCACTCAGTTAATCAGTCCATTCTATCTCGCACTCAAATCCGACATCTGCAGGGCACACACAAGCACTTAATGACGGTAATGTATAAATAATAAATTCACAAATAATATTTATTTTGTTATATTTAGTTTGTATTTATGACGTTCGGAAGCAGAGACATCTACCGTTGTGACGTACTTTTTACCCAAATGGAAAACTTCTACTATTGTCATGAATGTTGCTCCACTGGTTACTGCCAAGTTTATAACCGTTATAGGGAGGTGGTTCTGCTTATTACTCACCGCTTTATCAGGATCACTACTCCATCTGTAAGCATAGATCAATATAATATAGTAGAACACTCTTTATTGCAACCCATTTATCGCAACGTCTGCTTAATTGCAACATATTTCAGCAACACAAAATCCGTTTATTCTCTATGTAAAAGTCACTGGATAATCGCTGCTTCTCTTAATCGCAAATTTTTTAATGCTCTTGGGCGTCTTAATTAAGCGAAGTCGGCAGCGCATGCCAATCCACTCTCTTGGCATGCAGCTCGGTCGCAGTGCTCCTGCCCATCTGCTCATTTGCAGTCCCTCGCCAATTTTCGGATGGTCGGGCCCCGAGAAGTGTGAATAGCTCCCAACGGGTAATACCTCCGATACGTTCTTTCTTAATCGCTTCTCTTGCTCTTGTCTGTCTGTCCGTCATTCTCGTCTCTTGACATGCGCGCCCCAGACTGGGTTGCGTGGATGAGATTGGAGCAGGAGAATATGATATTCTATGTGGGATTCAAAAGAGCAGCTGCTGCGAAACGGACAGTGCTTCTGCGATCTTTGCTTCCTCTCTCTCTCTATTTCCTGTTTTTTAGGGGGCTACACCCATCCTCCGTCCACTGTCCGTACTATTTTCCAAAATCAGTTTTTCTAGACGGTCTCACCTTTTTGCTCTCAGTCTCATGTCGGTCACTTTGACCTGTTGATGGGTAAGATGATAGGAAATTAAGAAGTAGGGCATTCTCAGACTGAAAAATGCCTCATGTTAAGAGTAGGTTACATTTTTGACTTCCACTACTATGACTACTACAACTACCACCACCGCCACCACCATTGCTATTGCTACTTCACTACTATGACATCACCATTACTATGGCACTACTACCATGACACTGTCGCTACTGTGACACTAGTACTACTACCACAAAAAACACACCACTACTATGACACTAAAATCACTATGACCATTATCACTATTATGATTACTACTATCACGACTTTGACTGCTACTATTACAATCACCATTTTGACTACTGTGACCTCCACTACTATGACTACAACTACCACCACTTCTATGACTTGTGTCACCACCACTACCACTACTTTGACATTACCACTACCATGTGATTACCATTACTATGACTACTACCACCGCTATGACTGCTATCACTATTATTAGTATTACTACCACGAATTTGACTACTACTATTACTACCACATTTCCGACTACTGCTACCAGAACTACTGTGACTTCTGTTACAACTGCCACCACTTCTAAGACAATCGTGCCTACCACTGCTACCACGACCACTATTTCTGCCACTACATCCCATCTCACCCGGGCTGTTTTGTTCTTTTCGTTACTGCTCTGCCGACGGCTGCACCAGATACCATCGTATCTGACCGCCGAATAAGACTTAGTAAAGTTTAACCTTTGGAGCCTCATACGGCAGTATGTATTAATACCCTTACACTTAATGCGGTCAGTTTACAACGTCTCCGTAGGCTGTCTCAGCATACTGAATCATTATTCATGTCGTTGCTATCATCACTATTGTTGTTGTGTTATGTTGTTGTTATTGCTGTTGCTAGTAGTGGTGATGGTGGAGGTAGTGGTTATGGCGTTAAAGGACTGTTATGTTCATGTATCTTTGTTTAAAAAAAAAAAAAGAACAGATTTTCGTTTTTAAAGTTATTGCTGTGTGAAATATCAAATATGTCGTTCTTCGATTACCACTACAGTGCAATTCCTGAAACTTCACGTTATATGAAGGTGTGAGTCTTTACGCATCACTGGTTTGTTTAACTGACATGGACTGTGTATATTTCGCTACCTGGATTACATTGGGATATCAAATGCTATGCTTACTACATACATACCTGCTGTTCATTTCCTGTTCATCAAACTGATGCCTTTGGCAATAATCCAGTTGTTTATGAAATGTGACCGTTGTTTCATTGGCTAGAGATCTTCTCGGATTATACAGGATTATATCGAAATTTTTGTTTGTGTGTTGGTTTTTGCGTAGGATACACCAAACACAGTTCAGTTGGTTGCTGCTTATACTTGAGTTGTCTGTAAAAGTTTCTTTTGTAAAAACACTGAAATTTGGACACAATATAACACACAACGAATGTAACTGGCTCCTACCATCATCATCAGTATGAAATTGTCTGCGGGGATGGGCAGTCGTGGACAGCGTGTGGGCCTTCTCTTGCCCATTTTCTTAGTACTGACAGCAGTGTCAGATCTCGCCCTCGATCCCGTTAACGCTAATAGAATGCCAGCAGCCAGTTCCGGAAAGAAGGTCGTGAACGTGGCTCTGTTGCTGCCCAGGGACACCAAGTACATGTTCTCCTATACGCACGTTGTGCCGGCTCTGGAGATTGCCATGGAAAAGGTGCGGAACAACAACAGCTTATTGCCTAATCATTACTTGGATATTCACTACAGCGACACTCGATGCATAGAATCGGTAAGTACACTGCTAAAGTTTGGAACTCTTTTTTTCTCTAAGCTAGTAATGAAATTCACGAGCCTCGTTTCAAGAAAAATGTTTGCTCTCGCGACTGCACATTATTATTACCCCATCTGGCCAAATCATTCACTGACTTTCCTAGCTCACGAAGGAGCATAGAGTGCCGCTGCCATTTTACAGGTGCTGATCATGAGGACAATATCTTTCACTGCTGATAAGATAAGATAAGATAACATTAGATAAGATAAGATAAGATAACATTAGATAAGATAAGATAACCAGGTATTCATTTTACAGCTATTATGAAAAAAGGAGAAGGAAATGCTTTCCCGGGGTATTTATAACATGTTCGTGGAGGTGAATCAAACCCACGGCATTTTGCTCTTGAATCAACGCCGTAATCATTAGGCCACCCGCTACACAGAGGCAGGTAAGAGAGACATTACACTAGGAACTCATGAGCTCGCATTTTAAGACGTATCACTCCATAATTGCAGCGGCGTGGCCGAAAGGATGCGGCGTTGGACCTAAGATTAAAGATCACGAGTCGATTTCCGACTTTGGTCGTGTTGTAAACGCCTTGGGGAAAACATTTCATCCATATTTTCCTCAGTCCAGCCGTCTGTAAAATGAGTACCTGGCTCTAGGCAGTGAAAGATATTGCCAGAAGGCTAGTAATCAGTGCCTCCGAATGGCCGCAGCACTAAATAATCCCCAGGCAGTTGAGAAAGTCCTAGAATGATCTGGCTTGCTGTGTAATAATAGTGTGAAGTCGCGTGAGCGGGCATTGGTCTGGATACGAGACTTGTAAACTGCATTATTATTAGTAGTATTGTTTAATTCATGTTTTGAAGATATTTGAACTCATGAGCAAAATGTGGTATAAAGAGTACGTTACCAAGGAATTAGAGTGAGTCTGCGGGTACATTATGTTTGAGGTTGCCTTGCTATATTCTTTTGTCATATCACACTAATTTTGTGTAAACCTTGATCTCTCTGCTCTCTCTCTCTCTCTCTCTCTCTCTCTCTCTCTCTCTCTCTCTCACACTCTCTTTTTCTCATTTTTATCTGCATCCATCTTTCGTCGCCAACCATCCCCCTTCCTATTTTCCGAAATCGGTTTCCTTAACACCCACCATCTTGCTCTTATGTCGGTAACTTCAACATGTTGATGGATAAGATTTTTTTTTTATTGGCTCAGACTTTCTGTGAATCTTAGTATTTAGTTTTTCAAATTTTTGTGCCTGATAGTTATCTCTTTTATCCAGAAATTAAAAAAAACAAACTCGAATTGTTGATGGATAAGATGATGGGAGTGTACAGGAGTGCTGTAATTATGATCAATAGATTAGCTTTATTCGTGTAGAATCTGCTTATGAAAAAAAAAAATCTTGACAATGACAAAAAGTGTTTTCAGTCAAGTGCCATTACAATTATCAAGATGCAACTTGTTACAGAACAAAAAGGCAATTGTAATGAACAGGCTTGGCACTTAAGAGGACGGAAAACAATAAAGAGAGCTATTACCTTACCTGACCTAGTTTTTCAGTCTCTTAGGCGAACATAATAAATCTAAAAATAGAAACAAAGTATTCTCTCAACAGACTTTCGTATAATATAAGAAGAGTCCTTCAAACTGCGCTAAGCAACGGTAAAATTAAACTAAAAGTAAGGGATACTAAAATTTTATTGGAAATGTTCGAAAGTCGGGTTTTTTTTTACCAGGTACTAGAGTAAGCAAGATGAAGTATGAATATTGAGAAATTTTCACGAAGAGACGAATTCACGTATTTATATAAACTATTTATTCTGAGATCAAAGGGATACTTTATATTTATGTATTCGGATAACGTTAAATGCTAAAGTAAACATAATACAGGATCGGGCTATAGATTAAAGTAAACATGGAAATATTGATTAGGCTAAGATGAACAAAATAATATCCCATCGAACTACTGAAAGATTTAAGGTAGCGCTGTCAGTTCCGCTTTATCGTAAGGTCCGCATAATCGCAGGCGTCTGTGCTTCTTTTCTGTGTGCATGTTCTATTCATGAAATACAGTATTTACTGCATAATTATTGCTGAATAATGGCAGTTTCCTTTTAATGGCAACTTTGTTTGTGCTCTCGAGGGAGATCGAAAAATAGGCGACGGTGACTAATATTTCTTCTTTCCCCTACCTCGGCCATCTTACGAAGGGGCATATGTGATATTTGTATGCTTTTCAGATGAGCTTTTAAAAGTTTCAGTGAGATTTAGAATTGATTACATGAGCCCAATCAATAAATTCTGTATATCTCCAAAACTCTCAGAGGTATCGACATGCCACTTCGTGAGAACATAGATCTTGCATTGGGCTTTCGGAAAGCAGTATCAGTTCAGAACACCCAAATGAGATGGGCGACGATATCTTCATCTCAGTTTGCAAGTGTTTCATGCTTGTTTGACGAAATCCTGGGACTTCCCTAAGTTATACTTGTGTCATATTTAAAAGCAGGGTTAGAAATAGGAGTAAGGTTAAGGGAATAGGGAAGGTTATTAACGCACAAATATTTTTTAATGAATTATTATGTAGCCTATTGTCAACTGCTGTCTCTCAAGATCTAATTTTCGTTGATCATTCCCACTGACCAGTATTGGACATGAACACCTGAGCATTAAAAAAATTACCTTTAATAACCCATGACAAGTAACGTTTTTGTTTTCTTGTACATCTTTTCATTCTCTGACCCCAAATAATGATGCTTGAATTTAACCTAAACTGGCCAGAGAAGTGGCAGCTGCATTAGAACAAACCACAGCTAAGGTCATTAGGCCCCTAGAGTTAGAAAAAGAATTGTGTGAGAAATTCATCACCCCTAGCAGTAAGTCCAACCTAAGTGATAGTGATAGTAATAGTAATGTGAGTGTTTAACCAAAAGTCCTTAATCGTCCCAGGGTGCTTGCTCTACCCAAACCCTGTTCCCTATCAATAACATAACTTCAGTTTGGGAGAGTTCCAAGTGTTCAGGAAAAGGACACAGGACGCGGGCAAGATACAGGTGACGAAGTTATTTCATTTTTAACGGAGAATTCATCAAAAGTCGTAGTTGAAATAGTGGATAACCTCCTATCTAACTGAAGTGGTATCAAAACAATCTACTGATAATAAAACTGTGATTGAATGCTCCTAGGAAGACCGATAAGAAATTATTTAAANCTTTAAAAAAAAAAAAAAAAAAGATGAAAATGCATTTCGAGCTGGCACTCGAGAATTCCTTCGGCCAATTTGCCCACTACAGACATTCAGAAAATTCTGACAAGTGGACTGTTAATGATTATGCCTTTTATTAGTGATATCTCAGTTTTTCACTTAAGTAGCCTCTTATCCGCAATTTTCCTTCAAATTATTTTTCAAACTTTTTTTTTTACATTCAATAGAAAGCAAACATTTTGGTCTAGTCTGGTTCAACGAGATTTCTTTTGTTTTTTGAACCTGAAGTCGTGTTAGAGAAGTATGTTGTCAATAAAGATAAATAGTTATTTTGAATTTTGTAATCTTTCAAAGCAAGCACTGTAGTCTAATGCAATAAAACTGATAAGTCATTGTTCTCTTCATTTTGGCGCTAGGATGATATACTGATAATGATAAAAATAATGCAGTTTGTATGTCTCATATCCATACTAGTGCCCCCTCACACGACTTCACATTATTATTACCCCAGCACCAGGTCTCTCTAGCATTTTATCAACTCCCTGCAGAGTAGACAGTGCCGCTGCCAATTACAGGCGTTGATCCCTAATATTTTGACAATATGACTCACTGCCTATAGCCAGGCACCCATTTTACAGATGGATAACTGAGAAAAATGTAAATGAAATGCTTTCCCAATGCCCCTACAACACGACCGTGGAGTATAGAATCGAATCCAAGATCTTTAGATCTTGACTCTAAGATCGCAGCCATTTGGCCCTGCTCCACAATATCAATACCTAATGCATCAAATATTCATGAAATCAGATTCCCACTGCCATGTTTCTTTAAGAACCTTTTGGCCCCAAAATCTTTTTTTGCAGTTAAGAGTTCAGCTAAACGTTAACGAGAGGGGATGAATAATTAAATATGGATTGGATGCAGGCATGAGACATTTAGAATCATTAAAAGCAAAACTAGATGGAGTCAATTATCATTAATTAATTCAGCAGACAGTATTGTGTTCTTTTAATTTCAGCGTCGGATGTGAAATCAATTCCTAGCCGTTTTTTTTTTCTAACTTCCCTCTCTCACCTGCTGTGATTTTGAAAGAAATCATTACTTATCACCAAGTGAAAAATAATGTCGCTGCTTCAAAACCCTTTCTACCGTCATATATTGTCGTAACAGAGAAACACAATTTTATCCGATCTCAGCGACATGAATTTTGTATAAACAAGTTCAGTTTTATGCCTTGTTGTTAGAGTCCACGAAGTATATTTGAAAAAGCTAACATTTGCCAAATGACTGAAGTAATCTATAATGAATGTGTCCGTGCTTTGCAAATTAATAATGCCAGACTATGTTCAAAGCTAACATTTGCCAAATGACTGAAGTAATCTATAATGAATGTGTCCGTGCTTTGCAAATTAATAATGCCAGACTATGTAACATATTTTCTAATAGGATATTTAAATAGACTACCCAATTCCCCGCTTACTTGACATGTCACTGCTTAATATTTTTGGTGTCTCTTAGTAAATTTGGTCAAACTAGATTTTTATTCAGTAGCATTCATTTCGTTTCCATGTCCACTTCTGATACAAATTTTATTAATATGTTGTCATATATATCTAGTATCTATATAACTAGAACGAGCTCTTACATTTTTCAAAATATCCATACATAATTCTAGTGCATTTCATTTCACATTAAAAAAAAATAAAAAGCACAAAAAAAAAAAGCCCAGCTTACTGAAAGCCTGTGTAAATTTGTATGCGAAATGTAGAATACGTGTAATTTTACGAATACGTGTTGTTTTACGTCATTTTAAGAAGAAAACGAAAACACTATAATACTATTTTTTGCTTTACCTCCATACCCAGTACGGCATGAACTACGCCATTGAATATTTCATCAACGGCACAGTGGATGCCTTCATGGGCCCCGTATGTGACTACGTGATAGCCCCTATTCTGCGTCAGTGCACCTTCTGGAACCTTCCAATGATCACCGTAGGGGCCACGGCGTGGGGCTTTGTCAAACACCGGAAGACCACCTATCCTATGCTGACCAGGGTGGGGCCGGTCAACCATTACTCCCTGGTTAGCTTCTTCGTCACACAGGTCAAGATGAACAACTGGAGAAAGATCAAGATGGTGAGTTTGTCTGGGAGTCAGTCAGTCGTCCTGTGCCTGCCTGACTTGATTTCAGTTTTTGCCTTATTTGCCTATCTGTGCCCTGCTTATCTGTCTGTCTGTTTGTTTGTCGGTCTGTCAGCCCATCCATCCGTTTGCTCATCTGTCTGTCTGTCTGTCTGTCTGTCTGTCTGTCTGTCTGTCTGTCTGTCACGAAAAAGGAAAAGGACCTTAAAAACAGACACAGAGAGGGGGGATGGACAGAATGAAAGGAAATGGGCAGCAAAAATATGAGAGAGGAATGATAGAAGGGAGACTTAGTATTGCGTCCCAAAGCATTTCTTTCATTTTCTGCATAATTATACCCTTCTTCTCCCCCCCCCCNTTTATCTCTCTCTCTCTCTCTCTCTCTCTCTCTCTCTCCCTCTCTCACTTAGATTCACTCCTATCTTTCCCTCAAAGTCTCAGTTTACAAATGCATTCCAAAACATTTGACAGTGACGAGATCCTTTGTATACAAACACAGCAAGGCACAAAACTACGCTCTTGAGCCCCTCTGGCATTTGCATTATGAGGTGGCCTATAATATCGCATAATTTCTGGGACAACTTGCACTTTCATGGCGGAATCCGTACGCTAAGCCCATCATTTGTCCTTTCATAGCTTTCATCTTTCCTTCGTAGCCTTATGAAAGATGTAACAGAACCAAGAATGGGTTCGGGTCTCAAGGTTTCCGCAGCTTAACCACTTCTTTTTCCCAGAGCATGATAGTGCTGTCAGAAGAGAGTGACAGATTATGACAGCAGCATCGGTGATGTGAGTCGTTGATATGCATAACTGGTTTCTGAACAGCCATGGAGTTGATTAGCCTTCAAAAAAATTTGTTATTGGCATTAGCAGCCGGTCGAAAGTGCACGTCTAAGAAAGGAACTGACTACTTCAGAACGTGATTGCAGATCCGAGCCGTTCCAGAACGAAAACCGAAGCACGCACACGGTCTCTCGCCACGAAAAATGGCGGCTTCTCGTTTTGAGCAGAGCCAAATTGCCCATGTAGAAGAAGGACGACGCTGTGGTCATTATCCGAGCGAGATTGACAAGCATGCCACAATAGATTTTCTCGCTCATCCATGCGTTGACCTCAATCAGTGGCAAAATTCTCAGGAGAGGGCGCATTTTCTTGCTTCTTTTATAGTGCCTTTGCCTCTCCTCCTATCCTTTTCCCCATTCCCTCTTTTGCATCGCCTCGACTCCAAAATTACCTTAGAAGAATGGTTTTCAAGAACAAGTGCTCTATGATTATAAAGTTGTTTTGTATGTGTGTGTGTGTGTGTGTGTGTGTGTGTGTGTGTGTGTGTGTGTGTGTGGGTGTGTGTGTGTGAGTGAGTGTGTGTGTGTGAGTGAGTGTGTGTGAGTGTGTGTGTGTGTGTGTGAGTGAGTGTGTGTGTGTGTGTGTGTGNGTGTGAGTGTGTGTGTGTGTGTGTGAGTGAGTGTGTGTGTGTGTGTGTGTGTGTGTGTGTGTGTAGTGTGTGTGTGTGTGTAGAACTTTAGACAGACACAGAACTTTCTGCAAAGTTTAAAGTTAGTACATCCTGATTTTCTACCAAGTCTTAGATACAGGACAACAGATGTAGAATAAAAGGGAAAACAAAGAAGCTATGGTGTTTGTCATCAAAAGTTTGTAACGCTTAAAGATCCCTGTATCGTCCGCATCGCCGGAAGGCAACAAACATGCGTTTGTATCCAGCATTTCGTATTAAACATACGATCTTATTCATGGCAGTACCAAAAAGCTGTTTACTTCAAGGTACGGACTTTCACAATGACTTTGGTGATGAAAATAGGCTTACGTTTTTATGTTGTTGTTGTTTTTTTTTTTTACAGAATAGGGAAGGAGCGAGTCTAAAGCTTTACGTTTATTCAGCTTTGAATGTGCGCAATTAAGTTCGCTCTTCAGATTCAGAGAGGCGATGTTACGAATCATCAATTTTTGTGTCCTTGATGTGAAAATAACTGATGGTTGAGGAGACCTCTTAAAGCCCGTTAAGAGCATGCATTAGAAGTGTTTCCTTGAAGGTCATTAAAAGTAAAGTACATGCCATCAGCAAAATGCATTACGGATGCAAGAGATTCTGATAGTCTTCCTCTTTGTTTTTTCCGTTGATTTGAAAATAAAAATGAAGAAAGAGGGTAAGGGGGGAGAACGGCAGGAAGAGTGATATTTTTAAGGGTCGGGCTATTTTGAAAAATGTCTGAAGCATTACAGCAGTAACGACACTGCTGTCACATAGAAAGCAGTGGTGGTTTCCATATCTGCAGTAACAACTTTGCTTTCAAGACAAATGAAGATGGCTATATTCCCGAGGAAAATGACGGTCTATTTTAAAGCAAGCACTGGTGTAGACAGACAGAATCAACGACAACGCCACAAATAGTAGAAGAAGAGACATGGGGGACAAAATTACCAAAACGGTTTTTCTTTAGGCCAGTGTTAATCTACGCAGCAATCATCAACACTAACAACCACAACAGCAACAGCAGCAATCATCATCAACAACAACAACAACAACAACAACAACAACAACAACAACAACAACAACAACACCATCAACAACAACAACACCAACAACAACAGCAGCAGCAGCATCGACCTAACTTAAGTACGGTGAACAACCTCTCTGTAAAGTAGCATTAAACGCCATTGACATTAGGCAAATCAATTCCCGCTTAATGGCATGTCGAATGACCGTACATGAGCTATAAAGCATAACGTAGTGAGTGGGTAAAGGTAATATGGCGTTACCAAGTACATATAAAGGAACAATACACTAGTCTAGGGGTCCTACGTAAAACTAGATACAGTTTCCTCGGACAACCATGTCATCAGCCAAAGGAAAGCACCATTAACTAAAAAGCTTTTAAGGTTCAAGTCAGAGATGGTGAACCAGGTAGAAAAAGATTTCAGTTATTTTCAGTGGTTTCATGTAGGTTCCATCAAATCTACAAGGTTCACTTAGTTGGAATGAATAAAACGTTTTCTAAAATTACATCTTGGAAATCAATCTGAAATTTGTTTTATGCCTATGTTTTGACAAGCTCACCTGTCAATATTTTGTTTCTGTCAGTGGAAATATGTTGTTATTGTTTGTTTATTTGTTTTCAGGAATTAACGAAATTTTTCAAGAATGTTGAGGAGGGGGAAAGGAAACGGGGTGGGCGTGGGTGGAGGTGATATTAGAGAATTTACAACTTGTTAATGCCGAAAAAAAGGCAGTCTGACCTGGTAAGTTTTACTGTATGTAAATTGCACAGTGTAAGGTTTGTGTTCATTTTATGAACACAATATTCTATAGCACAATAGCTGCAGCAAAAGACGGAACCAGAGAGAGCAAGAGTGACAAAAGATAAGCTTTTATATAGTTTCATTGACCTATAGGCACACTTTTTAAGTATTACAATGCTAAAGATACATATCGACCTGTTATTTAGTTTCGGCAGCAGTAAAATATTACCGTTTCACCACAATAATGCACACTCATTCATATGTGCTAATAAGACAATCATGCGTACGCATTTATTCAGTTTCATGTCTTTTTCAGAGACTGTAATGCACATAAAATGATGTGTAACTTATCCCCATGAGTGCATCGAATGTCTATGCAAAATTACACACCAAAGTGCTTACTTGTGCATTCTTCTTCCTCAAGGGAGATGATCTTAAAACAAGTATATTAACGATGGCATCGGTTGTTTGACACCAGATTTCACCCATGTCTCTCAGATATCTTTATACATCATCCTATGGAGATATTTTTTTTTTTTTGATTTCCTATATTGACGCAGAATTATCAGAAAGTAGCAGCACCTTTTGATTTTAAATAAAACAACTTTATATCCAGACAGAAAATCTGCAAAGGCTTCCATAAGGTCATGCTCAAAGGTGTCTAAGGGACATGGGTGAAATTTGGTGCCAAACAACTGGTGCCATCGCAAATGACGGTTGTCCTACGATCATCACCCTTTAGGGAAAAAAAAAATTCACCATTTAGCACTTTGGTGTGCAAGTTTGCATAGGAATCCCTTGCATTCATGTGACAAGTTGCACACCCATTATGTGCATTACAACCTCTGGAGCAGGGTTGTATCTCCACTTTAACACACTAGCTCAAACCTTTAGTTACCACCTGAGATGAAGGATGCAACAGCAGCAATACAAAATCTTCTCTCTATTCTGATCCAGTTTTATGACAAGAGCGGCCAGGACTACATAGTGACCGATTTCTGCCACTTCTCCATCGAAGTCCTGGTCAACGAGCTGCGTGTAATGCCGGACATCGTGGACGAAGTTGGTCTGATGAGGTTTGAACAACACCAGGATATGGGGAAGATGCTTCTGGACGAGGTGTCTTTAGATTACGGCGGTGAGTCCTTAATATTTCTTTTCTTTGGTTTCCAAGAACGGCAGTGTGCAAGACATTTTGGCGTTTCGTTGTTGTGTCATTGCGTATGTCCGGAAATAATCCTGGTTTTGTTCACAAGACGCAAACATTCTGTCTGATACGCGCCATGCTATAAGTTGTGATAACATAATACCAACGATGATAATTTTAATGAGTTTTATCATAACATCGTACTGTACATGACCAAGCAATTTGGTATTATGATCATTTTAATAATCCATTCGCTTACTTATCCATATCACTCCATTATCATTTGCTCATGTTTTCTGCGATGGCTATAAAGGATTTTAATTTGGGGCTGGTATGAATTGTCCTTGGCGAATGGAAAGTGTAAGCGCTAGTGAGTCAAAATTTCTGCGGGTGTATACACTATGCTGTCCACTTTTGCATACTGACGGTTATTAGATAATCTCTCCCCCNCCAAAAAAAAAAAAAAAGACATCAATGATGGTTTCTGTAGTTACTGCCCTGGCGCAAAATAAGCATTGGGCATGTTATGAACCCTGGTCAGTTTTCTTGAATTTTCTAACCTCACGACCAGATGTGAGCAGGTCGAGGTTCTGAACAGAACGATAAATAGATAAAGCATGTTATGCTGAGTCCCAGAATCACCCAATCAGGGGGCGGAAAGCTGCGCTAGATTTGTTTATTTTCCTACAGTCTTATTCTCCACGCACTGCCAGTTTCTAACGGCACGCCGTAGGCAGCACTATTAGCCCTACCACCATCCCTCTACCAAATTCGAAACTTAACCACCACCATCAACAACAACAACAACAACAACAACAACAACAACAACAACAACAGCAGCAACAACAATAACAACAACAACAACAACAACAACAGTAAAGAATATTGATTAACAGAAAGCCCTAGGGAACAGTTTACCAAGAATTTGTATAACGGCGTTCAAAGACCTCAAACGGCCCTATGCTACTTAAACACGATCACTGTATATCAGTATCCTGACGAAGCGTGTACTTTTTGTGAAAAGGAAGTTTGCTGTTTAAGATCATGTGAATCATAACGTATGTTGCACAACAAATCATTATTTTTGAACTTTCCATATGACATTTCAAAGTGTTACCTGACGCATACGTGCCCAAGAATGTTTTTATTTCCTGTCCTCTTTCAAAACCTGTTTAAATGGATCTTCAGCTGCTACAAGAATTCGACATCCAGCATACTCTACCCACGTACTCCCCTCCCCAAATGGCTTGTGCTCGTATGCATAATCCTTACGTCAATTAGCGCACTGTGGTAACCACGGGGAACTCCCAAAACATTAGTAGTATTCGCTGCAGTTAACACAGTATGTTAATTAACGTAAGGATTTTGCATAGGACTGCTGGCGAGTTCAGTCTTAAATGCAATGCTCACACCAGCATCTCGTTGATTTTGCTGTTCAAAGAATGTGCAAACATGTAATTTTATCTATTAACAAGTCGGCACAATTCTTTTGTTTACACTGCCAACAATGCGTAGCGTTACTATGTTATGAAACGCCCCAAATCAGATTTAGACCCTTCTTCAATAAGCGCACTACGTTGTAACGAGATCAAGGTCTATGATAACAAAAGAAAAAAACAAGATGGGTCAATATTTTCCCGATAAAATTACTGTTGCAAAGATACACATCGATTTTTTTTTTTGGCTTTGTTTTGCTATAAGGTATTATGTTTTCCCGGCGTTCAGTCTAAAGTGTGATTTCATAACAAAGTGACGATAAGCTCCATTTATATTGTCCACATTTGTCGGGCTTTTGCTTAGTTCCGTTGCTCAAAGCGAACTATTCAAAAGGAGTGCTTGTGAAATGTGGCCGGCGATACGGCCTGAGTGGTTGTGTAGGACATCAAAAAGGGGCAACTTTAGTCGTGACATCGTTTCTGAACGCGCTTGGTAGAAAACAAAACATACACACGATAAATCGTTAGCCACACAAAATCTAATTTCCTCCCAACATCAGGGGTTTCACCCCCATCTCGAATAAACATCCGGGAAAACTAAAAACCTGAATGCGTGCAAGCGGCTTTCGAGACAAGAGAAAAAAAAGTGAGAAATCATGTCGAAGAGGGGGATTTTAAAAACCTTGGTGCTATCAAAGATAAAGATAAAAGACCTTGAGGAGAAGAGCAGGGAATTGAGGTATGAGAGATCACCTTGCAGACAACGCCATCGGGTATCGATGTGTTTCTTCTTTAAATCCCACTAAAGTATCGATTTGGGCTACATAGTCGATGCCTCGCTTTCGCGGTTTTTAAAGTGAGTGGTCACCAGTATTTGAGCCGCTCATCAATCATCATGAGGGGATCGATTGACATAATATTCGATAATTTCCTGAGTACGCGATCTCAAATATTGACCTGGAATTGCGACTGAGGGCATCCCGGGGTCAAGCCTGGTCGATACTATCGTTTAACAGTGTGATGATGAACACGACTACTATTTAGGCTGTGGCTATTTACTGAGATGGCTCAATATCTCCAGTAAATTTAAATACTTTTTATCGATTGTGCGGTTGGCCCATGGGGCGACTATGAAGGAAAATGAGAATGGCAGAGCGAGAGAAACAGTGTCCCTTTTGCAAACATGTATTTTACATGGATGATAACAATGGACAGTAGACAGAATGGTAGTAGCAGTAAAACTACAGAGATTGTGGAAAAAATAAAAACAATTTCGTGATCATCAAAGTCAACGGTATCAGTGATTAACAATGGAAATCCCCATCAGTAAAAACACAGATCAAGAGTTTCATTACATGTGGGACCGTCGGTGGTGACATCAAATGCGAAACTAATACGGCATGGGAAGAAACGCCAATAATTAAGAAAGGCCTTGGCTTGGGATATAGAGGTAGATTGGACAACGGCAGATTGAGTATCTTGCACTTTATGTTGCCTTCCTGGGAAAACGCTCAACAGAAACTTGGCAGATATATGTGCATGGTGTCGCTACATGAAATAAAAGCATATTATCTCACTATCCATTGGAAGGTTCTCAGTCTTACTGACAAACAAAACTTGCATACGACGAATGACAATGGCGAACATCCTGTTATTTCCGGAATCCGAGTATAACCGAGCGGGCACATCGTCCTACTCGTTATTTATTGTGTCTGGGCAGACCGTAGTGTAGACGCTGAAATAAGCAACATACTTTAGTGTCAAAAGTTCAGAGTCATTGCAATAACTCATAAAAAGCATGGAACAGCGGTGCCTATCTAGTATAGAGCCACTGGCTGGAGACACACACACACACACACACACACACACACACACACACACACACACACACACACAAAACACACACGATTTTAAAAATAAATAGCCTCACTTTTCTCCTGATGTTTTTACCTGCCAGAGTGCCCTGTGCTCCTGCTCTTCAAGTTTTACGCACGTACTGAACTTTCATAGGCAGGGAAAAAAGAAAATCTTGCTGTATGTCGGGGTGGATAAAAGACTGGGAAATGCTGGGCAATTGTAGGCGTGACAAAACCAGAATTTCCCTGATTCAGAATACGCGAAGATTGGAAGCCTCGGATTGGCAGTTATATGATTAAGGTTTTTGTCTCAATTTACATTTATCGGAGAGAGTTATTCTTTTCTCGTGTGAACTTTTTCTCTTCAGACCTCGCTTAGCGTCGCCGTCTCCTTGTCTTCTTTAGCATCTCATTCTTCTTTCTCTTCCTTTTTCTTTCTCTTATTCCTTCGTCTTTTTCTTGCTCCTACATCTTTGTTGAAAGAGAGATTTTGAAAAAAAATATCACCGAATAATCGTTGGAGTGTTCTGTCTGAAAAGTACGCGTGCATGTCCAGTAATGATTAGGCATTTATTCTTAGCTTTGTCAAATTTAACCTCTACGGCAGTGATGAGAGTCAAACACTATAAATCTATTATATTGATGCCCAATGCACACTCATTCCCAATAGTTTCTATATAAAATATCCCCATCATCCCTCCTTCCACCCTCCTGCCACGCGCACACAATCATACATAAACACACCTCCTGTTACAACAGTATTTTTCATTCTGATACTACGATTTGACCAGGGTTAGAGGGGTTAAATAACGTATGCAGGCTTGAAAGTAGCGTTTGTCAAGTTTTTATAACTAATGAGCACAATCATAATCCAAGTGGCTTTTCAAATTTTGCATTCTCAGCGTTTACTCTTGTGTACCATCATATCCATATTTATAAATTCAATCGACTCCATTAAGAGCAGTAAATCAGGGTGTGACGTGTAGACTAGATTTTTTTTAATGAGACAATATGCAACAACGTTTGAGGTGTAATGGCACCGAAGAGGCGATACTTCACTTTACTTGTCAGTTATCTTTCCAAAATGTTCTATTTCCCTCCTCAGCTTAGGAACGAGTCGACAAGCGTGGAAAATGACCTAGCTATTATGTGTGAAAATGACCAATACCTTTCTTCCATTTTCAGCAAACCAGATGTAGACGTTGCGAACTGTGCTTCTCACAGACCTGATCAGGTTGTTAGTGCGGACATCTCTCTCTCTCTCTCTCTCTCTCTCTCTGTTCTTCTCTCTCTCTTCTCTCTCTCTCTCTCTCTCTCTCTCTCTCTCTCTCTCTCTCTCTCTCTCGTCTTAGCCTTGGCCAGTGTGCCCAGAGCCATTCTAATAAGAATGGCCGATAATTTACTCATGCGATGATAACAGCTCACGAGCGAATACCTGCCTCACACGTCAGCGTATAGGAGCCCAATATGCCCGGCTAAGTGAGTGATAATTTGCCGGCTGCTTCCTATGCCGTATCCGGCTTCTGTTTCAGAGACCAAGCCGGTGATGGTCGGTACGGTCATGTTGCGGTGCTCTAATTGGTCAAGCGATTTTCAGCCCCAGAACCTGCATTTTAACATAATTATATGAAGTGGCCCAAACCTGAGGTAAACAAGTTTTACATATCTATAAGGAGCAAGAGTTTGGAAAAATCAAATGTTGATTTTCGTGTATGAAACTTTCAATGTTTTAATACCTATGTGGTGGTCCAAAACTGAGGTAAATTAGTTTTATATAACCTAATACGAGAAAGACAGTGTTTGGAGATGTCAAATGTTGAACATCGTGTATAAATCTTTCAGTGTCTTAGCACATAATTATGTGGTGGTCCAAAACTTAGGTAAATACGGTTTACGTAATCTATAATAAAAACGTGTTTTTGGCCTCACAAGGTGCATGCCTTCGAATGTCTCGGAGCCAAAACTGTCATTTCTCATTCTCGTATTTGTTGTCCCACAGCAAATACCCACGATTGTAAAGCTTACCAGACTTGGTACTCATCCGAGTACTACCAGTAGTAAAAAGTATTGATGTTGATATCGATAACTACCAGCAATAGCATCAGTATCATTATACTATATTATGGATCCCCTGTATCGATCACCACCAGTATCCTGTCTCAGAGAATCCGTACAATTATATCTATCCTCGATACTCATGATTATCGATACTAGTATCGAGCACTACCAGCAAGAGTATCGTTATCATGACAATAAGCAACGTATCATCCGCCACCACTGTTCCTGTTTCAGAGGGTCTATACACTGGCACCCACCCATGATGTGACCAGCATAAAGCGAGTAAGATATGAGGGCTGCATAAAGAGGTCACTGCTAATAACGGGCCGGAAAATGGAATTAGAAACAGCATCAGCACCGCATCACATGGAAATAACTTAAGCTGCTACAGGGCTGGAGATAAAAGCAGGCGCGACACCAGTGCAATCAAGCAGGGATAGAAGGGTGAATAATGGATGTGCGGCGAGGAAAACTGCAACATGAGACCCATATAGACAAGATTTGAAACTCTTGGCCATAGCGATCAAGTGTTTTCCCCTGGGGAAGGAGAGGCTTATAGCCCTCACGGTGACCTCCGTGTTAGGCAATTGTATTGTACTCGTGCCAGGGGTCGTAGGCTACCCGCAGAATGACGGTTTGAGGAGGAGGGGGGTGGAGGGAGGGATCTGCAATTA
>JAWQUT010000298.1:910316-927318 GCA_033807755.1 Ellobium chinense | reverse complement strand
ATTTTTTTTCCTTAAAAAAAAAAAGCAACAAAACGTACAAAACAGCGACAACAAAACCAAAATGATAAAGAAAAAGTGAATCCGGAACCACTCCCCGGTGGTCGTCTCCCGTCCATTATGTAATCAAAACCTTCCCAGTGTATAATTAAATTTCTTTGCGGCTTAGATAAAGTGGTTATCAAATATTCAACACGCGTGATGAGTGTGGATGGCATGCCCTTTATACAGTACGAGAATTGCTGGTTCACGACTCCACCCCCCGTGGGCGTGGTGGTGCCCTTTTTTTGCATGGGAAGGCCTTGGGAGCAGAAGTGGGGCAGTATCGATACCGAGTATCGGAACATACTTTATGTTAAAATATATAAAAAGAATTCGAGTGTATAAGATAAAATGTCCATGCCATAAAATAAAAACAATCGGAATTTTCTGATGCTGACAGATGTGGAAGAATTCGAGTACGTAAGATAAATGATTGATGCCTTTAGAACTAAAGCAAGACCGTGTCATATTTTTGTTTAATATTGTATGGACGCTTTTTGTTTTTCAGCCTGGCCAAATTCACTCCGATGATCTTCACATTAGTCTAATAACAGCGTATCTCTGTTTGTGGCTGTTATCTTCACATTCAAATGACGAGATCTGAGCGGAGTACGTCATTAGTACTGATTCTCGGTCGTTCGATTAATACTGTACATATATAAATACACACACACACACACACACACACACACACACACACACACACACACACACATACACAAAAGTGGTCTAGAATATGTCAAAATAAACGATTAACTTTCCATTCTGGTCCCGAGTACAGCTTTTTAAAGTATTCGTATCATTACTGATACTTATAATGAGGTTTCGTCTGTGTAATTTATCGATATCGATATCCGGAATCAAGACGATACTTAAAGTGCAACCAGAGGCAACCACACACATCCCTATTTTTTTTTATCATTCTGAGGATCAATGACCCGCCACTGGGCACTTCCACGTTGCAACTCCCCTGTTGTTTTTTGTCCATTAACCGTAATGGTTGCGTGGAAGCACGTGCTGTAAGGGCTCCAAAGATTGCTTCGCACATGCAGACTGCAGTAATTTCAGAAGAAACAAAACAACACCCCAAAAAAAATAAATCAGAATAGCAACATGTGTGAGAGACAAAATGTCTCTGTCTGTAGGAAGAGATTGGATGGTGCGGATGACTGGGAATATTGATAGTAACGAAAGAATGGGGTTAGGGCGGCTATGTAATTGTTTATAATGAGTTGTGAAAGAAAGAAAGAAAGAAAGAAAGAAAGAAAGAAAGAAAGAAAGAAAGAAAGAAGTCATAGCAAAGGAAAATAGCTGTGACACCAGTGAACAAATTTTCTGCACTGGTATAGACAGATTAGTAGGTGAAGATGCGTAGGAATGAGACAATCGTGCCTATTGGTGTGGGAAGAAGGGGGGCGGGGGCGACTGTCGCAGGTGAAGCTGCACAGGGGGTTAGTAAGAACAAAAAAAAAGGAGAAAAGGAGGAATGTAAAGCGGTGCTTAATACGTCATGTTTGATCTGACGTCACAGTTAGCATCAAAATAACGGTAGCATGCGTTTTTCTCCTCTCAACCGGCAAGTTTTCTCTTTAAGACATACAAACAAGGCAGCTGTGCTGCATGAGATTACAGTGATGTGCTAATATGATTTACATAAACCCGCCATACAACTGAAGCATACTCTTTCTTTCATTTGCGTTGTCTGATAATTTAGAAATTGGGCGTTAACGATGGAATCTCTTCGCAAGAATTACATTACTGCATTGGTGTTGAATGCACCCTTAGTTGCGTTCAACATGCTGACTTAATGACATTCTTACAATGGTAAGAGATTCCATCATTAATGCGCAAGCTCTCGAATTTGTCGCTCGTCTACAATGAATGAATGAAGTCAGGAAACAAAGTGAGTAAATCGCATTAGAAGATTACAGTGGTGAGCGCTAAAGGTCCTTGTTAATGGGCTTAACATGGGCATGCTACAGAAAATCAGCTTCGTTTCAGACTCTGATCGATACTGTATTTTTAAATCACAGGGAAAAAAAATGTCCAAATGCGATTCTTCTTTGTTCTGTTGTCAGTGTCGTTCAGAATGATGAAGCCTCTTCTAACATGTTCAGATCGGGAATCGAGTTAGCTGAAGAGGTACTTGTATACAAGAAAAGCCTGATCTGATGATAGGAGAATTTCACGATAGGACATCCATCACTTTTTATCTTCTGCATTCGCGCTGTCGTTGTCAAAAGAAAGTGATATATAATAGACAGCACTTGTCTGTTTCGAGAAGGAGCGAAGGAGTGCAGGCAGGCAAATGTAAAGTGAAAAAAACAACAACAACAACAAAAAACATGGAAGATGGAAGACAGATGGAATCTGGCTGTAGTGAGATTCGAACATTCGACTTCGGAATGGGCAAGTCTGCTCAGCTACTTTTATTCGTCTACAACAATAGAAATAGTGGTAACACTTCGCAGACGAAATCGGACGGTCATTTATTATCAGGATTGGGCAGAACTGAGGTCATTTTAATGCATTGCGTGAAGTTAAGGTCAGTTTGCGAACAAACTGATCTGGATTTGAATTGTACTTTTCTTTAAGGTTTGATCTGACCTTTAATTTTCTACCGAAATTTCAGTCCAGTTCACATCTACCTCGAAAATCAGAACCGAAACCCGATTTCTAAAACCAAGGGATCTGATCTGATCTGATCTGAAAACTATTCAGTTTTCTTGGAACTGAGCTAACCTTGATCTTACGGCTTTTTCCTCTCGGTGAACTGACCATGATCTGAGCTGACTTTTTTTCGCTGAACTTGCCTGACTCTGTCTATAAATCTACAACATTATGGCATCCTTTTATCATCAGATATATAGGTAGACCTCACGAACTCACCCGTCAGCAGACCACTTATGGCTTCGAAGTTTGGAAGGGTCGACATGTTGGAACTTTGAACCAAAATATGATATCATGTATGTGTTCAGCAGAACCCCAATATAATGTATGCCATGATGCATGAGAAAAGTATACTTATTATTCAGGTGAAATCAGGTGTGCTTTATATCGAATAATAATCGAATAATCAGGAAACCGTGCAGGTGATTTTTCACACTTAATAATAAGATATAATTATCAACTGAGTATATCACCGATGTCCAATTATGCTTTGTGAGTATATTGAGATGCAGTTGGAGGTCGTACTTAATAACAAAGTAAACTTATTAAAGGAATACGTAATATCGAAGCTCCATGTTACCTTGGATGCAAACTGAGAAGAGGGTGGAGATCTTTAGCCCCTACTGTAGACCTGTGCGACTCTATAGAAGTACGGGTGACCGATTTATGTCACATTGGACTGCTGTACCGCACACTAAACGACGGCGTCAGTGACACTTCAATCGCAGCATGACGAATCTCATTATTTGCATCCAGCCGAAAGAAAAAAAAATAGCCATTAATAATGATATATTCAGCAAAACCTAAAAAGAACATTGTGGCCCCTGTCAGCACCAAAACCTAACCCCTGTTGCGGCAATTTCGTTTCGTAAGCGCGGAAATCAGTCGTTATTAATGATTTGGAAATCGCCCCACGTCTTCGTGGGAAGAATGGTCGACCCCGGAAGCCATTTGCAGCCGGGCATAAGTAATTAGAACCAAAAAATTGGGGTTACATTCTCTTGATTTCCTTTCTATTCCAATCTCTCGCCTTCTTCTGATTTATGTGTATATCGGTATTGCTTGAGTTCCTTGTGGATTTATTGGGGATGGCGTGGCTATTTTTGTCACCGCTGGCGCAAGCATTGAGGGTAAGGTATGTTACGGCATTTTACCACTTTTGTTTCAATGTTGTAGTATTGCAAACCTGTGAATTCTAAATGCGTTTCTCATTATCAATTCATGGGTTTTCCAGGGCCCAGTGTTGCGGTTCCCCGAGCATCCAACCTCGAATCATTTTGCTAGTCATTTGTACTTTAAATTTTAATCGGATTGAAAGTAAAGCAACCCACTGGAAATTTTAAGTTAGGTTGCTGTATGTAAAGACATCTTCCTCGTATGGCAGGCCAAAGCCTATTTTGCCTTCGCTTCCTTTGCTACTAAAAATCTTGCTCATGAAGAACATAGCTCCAATCACATTGAAGTCAAGTGGGTTTCTCATCAAAATAAAAATGCCCCTCTGGACCTTCATCTATGAATATACGGCATGTTAATGGAAGGAATGAGCAACACTAAATTAATACCGTCCCCCGAAATGTATGACCCGGACTGGAAAGTCCAGTTACAGACATGTAATCCTAAATGCTTTTGACCTACTTCCGACCCGTAAAAGTCAGGGTAACCAGACTCGGGCATTACCGACAAGCTGGAATCCAAAACCTTCCTGTCCTCCCGTTTATCAAATAAATGCGATATCGCCGTCGTAAATGCTTTCAGTAATTTATCTTCATAGAAAGCAACTGTAGCGACGCCGGCCCTCTACAAGGGTCACACCTCCTGTAAGATGATTTCCTTGTTCCGATGAGCGAGACGATCTTGGTTTTATATTTCACGATCACTTGATGGATTGACTCATTCATCTCATCTCTCAGAAGTCAGCCATTTCTTTTTAGCCTTGGATAGGACCTGTGTAAAAAGGGCGATGAACCACTTTCATTTGATGGGTGTAAAAAACTGAGCTCGTTCTTCCCCCACGCTCCCCACCTCCTTTTTTTTTTCTCTATGGCTGAGATCATGTGAATATGGCGCAGATCTATTTTACTATACAGTTATGTTGCTTGGCAAAGCTCAGCGCCATTTTGTGGTGCAAAGTCCTTCAAACAAAAAAATGTAAATGAAGTGAAATTTCATTTTTTCTCCTCACTTTAAAGATTTCAATTTAAATTTTTGTAAAGCGACAGTTTTCCTTCTTCAGACTTGCATAAAAGTATCTAATAATATACAAAGGTACTGTAAAATTATTGGTAGAGTTACTGTTAGTAAAGGATCCTTATCGTTTTTTTTTGTCTCTCTTGGCATCGATGCCTTTTTTTTTTCTTTTAAATCAGTGTCTGCCGTTCAAACTTTCCACGTATGTCTGTCTACTGCCCTGCTCTAGAAAGGAGACCGGATGTCATTGCCTGGTCAAGCTCTATTGCCAACGCGACCCCTGAAGTCCATTAGGATAATTTGTCCATTAGTCTTCTTTCTTACAACAGAAAGGCTGGATGGATTTTTGTATAGACAGGCGAAAGTAAGCAAAACCAGCTAGGGAGTTCTTTTCCGCTCTGTTTAAATTCTTACAAACTTCTTATGTTAAAACCAAGAGCCACGAGGTTTGAACGTAAGATTTTAAGTAATTAAGAACTGCATATCCTTTATTTGTGTGTGTATGTGTTAACTGCAATATTTATCACCCAGTCTTATAGAAATTAAAATTTCCGCAGCAATTTTCTATTTTCTTGTATTGAGTACGGATTTACTAGTGTCTTTCTTTGCTAAGTTTTGGTGTTGTTTTTTTAATGAAAAGAAAATGTACTCTTGTAACAGCTATACTATCTTTGTTTGAGGATATTGGTCCCTCATCGTTTTGTCGTTGTTGTTGTCAGTGCTGCCGTTTCGCTGTTGCTGCCGCCGCAGCTGTTGCTAAAAGTGTATTCTTTCTGCCCAAAATTGCTCTTCGTGGAGAGCATGGAGATAGTTAAATAAAGAAACACTAAAGAAGATGCCTCAGCTCTTTGGGATACCCAAGCATGAGCTGATCCTGGCAACATCTCTCCCGAGGGACGCCAAAATGAAGCTGGTGTAATTGGGTCGTGCAACCAGGCATACAAACGGCCCTTAATGGACGCCTGCAGTCCGCTCACATGACAGACGCTTCTGGGTTGGAAAGAGTGGATAGGGTACAGAAATCAGTAGAAAGACAGATGATGTATAGGAGGCATGAATTAGAATTTGGTAACTCCTTGCCATAGAATCTATACGTCCTGTTAGGTCTGTGATGAGGTAAAAAGTAAGAAGTGGTGGTTTTGTTAAGACTAGTCTAATCGACGAGATTGACCGATGGCATACATTGTGTCTCATTGAGCACACCTAAATTTGTACAAAATTACAGGGGAATAGTGGTGGTAATGATGGGAATGGTGGTACTAGTAGTGAGTAAAATATAACATGTAATTGTGGTAGTAGCAACGACAGTGGTAGTGATGGCAGTGGTAATGCTAGTAGTCGTGATGATGGTTCTAGTAGCACCAGTGGCAATGAATGAATGAATGAATGAATGAATGAATGAATGAATGAATGAATGAATGAATGAATACATGTTTCTCTTCCTTCCTATAATGTAAAGAACGTAAACGACCAAATGCGCTCATCTGCCCATATTGGATAGAACTGGAAATGAATAAGAAGGCGAAAAGGACGGATAAATTTAGTGGAAATCAGGTAATATTTGAAGAGATAAACAATTAGTCCTCGTCTTCTCGGCCCCATCACTGACCGTACCAGTTTTCCCATTGTCTATCATCAGTCGCTCTTTGTTCGGAGTCCTTACTTTCCCCATGATTAGTTTACGAAGACGTTGTGAGGGAGTTGGAATGGCGAAGAAAAGAGAATACATAAAGCATCAAGTCTTGTTTACCTTGGTTGGGTCCCTCAGCGCCAATAACAAAATGTTCTCACTGAAATAGTCCTAATCCATCTTTCTGACCTAGATCTGCTCTCCCTGGTGTCTCTCTGTCTGACGTCTCATTTCTTCTTTATCGTTCTCTAAAGCTCCGAGCTTATTAAGAACACCAGATTGCAAAAACTAGAGTGTTTGATGTTAAACAAACTGATAGTTAGGATGAGAATGCGTTACCAAGAAAGCTATTCTCAAGTTGCAGTAGTACTCTCTAATCTTTTTCTGCTTGGACAAAGACAACATTTTTGTTTTATTCCCAAACGTTTCCCAATGAAACTCGCTCTGCTCAGATTCAGCAAAGCTACTTTGTGCCCCAATTAACTAAAGACTGCTGGGAAAACAGTCTTTTTTGGGATATTTCTCTGACTAAGAGCAAACAGTCGCAATCCAACGCTGTTTAGGCAGTGTTGTTGAAACTGCGTTTTGCGTTTTCAGAGATTTTATGTGTACCTTCTCTCTCCCTGGACATAAGAATATCTTATTGTGTCGTAGATACCCTACAAATGTTACGCAAATCTTTAAATCCTGTTTAGCGACTCGCACACGGACTCGATCCTGTATGTTAAAATCCGCTGTTTTGTTTCATCTTTCATGATTCTGTTAATTTTATTTACCTCCCCTTACTTAAAGAAAATCAGTTTCATGTCTTGTGCGATCATCCCTTATCTCCCCTTCCTTGTCCCAAGTCTTCGGCTCAATCCCCTCCAGAATCACTTCCGGCTCACTCTGGCCTAGTCCTGGTGTTCACAAGTCCGACAGACACCATGGCTGGATTAGCCCTGATCAAATTTGAGAGAGCCCGATGGGAAGACCTCACTGACTCCGCGACTGTCTTTTGTCTCCAGACCTAAGCTGGATCCGTCTCCCTAAGGGTCATTTCGAGAGACTCGGTCTAATTCGCAAATGCGATTGCACAAGATGGTCAAACACTGAAGTAGTCATGACAGAATTTTTTCCTACCTTTCCCTTTGCCCCACTTCTCTCATTTTTTTTTTTTTGTCTTTTTGTAATCTCAAAGCGGTGTGCTTTCCAATTCTACCACCATTTCTCTCCAATGCTCCAAGTTACAGACAAAATAAGTGATGAAAACGTAAAAAAACAGCTTGATAGATACCGACTAATGCCATGACCCTCTTCAGAAAGGTCCAAAAACACAGTATGCCAGGCATGGCCCCACCTGACAAGTACAGAGCGCGATCTGTAAGAGAAGATGAAGAACAGAAGGAAGCATGAAAAACAATGTCATAGTGACCTGTCAAGAGGATATAAATCAGATGTGCCCAGAGTTCTGTCCCTGGAAGCAACTATGCTACTTTGGGTTGTCTTCTCCTTGAGATAAATGCATTAGGGAGCTAATGATGTCAATCTGGTCTCCTGGAAATTATGTCATCCACGGCTTGAAACCTTATTTTGAGAAACAGATCTAGTTGATGGGTGTGACTGGATGGAGATAGGACAGCAATGTCAGACAAGCTAATAGAATAATGTGGAATTGAAAGAAGCGGAAGTAAAACATAACAATGCGAGCCAGGCATGTTTGAGATGGTTAATTTAGAACTATTTTCACCCACATCGGTCTAGAATATTCACTTAGGGGACCATCTGCCTCTGGTAATTAGAGACAAGTAGCGCTTCATGCACATTTCATTTGTATCCTAAAAATGCTCATGGGAATAATATATGTATAGATTAATTCATGACTCGTCACCAGGCAGGACATGCAGAAAACATTATTATAAGGCAAAAGTTTTAAAAGTGTAAAATCTTTGAAATCCTATACAGACGTACAAATAAAATCTGGATAGATCATGAGAATACGCATGGCAGATAAATGTGGCACGAAATTAAACCATCTGCCCGAAAGACATCCAGGTCTGGTTTTAGCGATATATCATGCTGGTCGCTTCACTATGTTAATTTAGACCGTTAAAATGTATACCTTTGTGAAGGAATGTGTGTAGGTGCTCATTAGAGCATCGTAGATTTTATATTATAATAATGAGATTTATAAGTCTTGTATTAATGTATTGCCCGATCATACGAGGTTATATTATTATTATTATTATTACTCTAGCAGACCAGATCAATCCGTAACTTTTCATCTTCCAGGGGGAAAACGAGTGCCCCTGCCATTTTACAGGTCCTAATCACTAGCATTCAGACAGAAAAGATCGTTTATTACGTACAGTCAAGTACCCTTATTACATGCTGGTGTACAAAGGAGAAGAGTGTCAATGAAATGCTTTTTTAAGGGCCATTTCATTGCGACTATGATAGAAATCGAGCCCATAGCATGTTTGTCTTGAATCCAACGACTTGACCACTAGATTACCTTGATAAATGAGTTTCTGTAATTCTCGAAGACGGATAGTGTCTGGAAAATTTTGTTCCATATCGCTAGAGGGAAGATATAAATTAGTAGTCGTTCTTAACCTGACTTCTGAGGGATTCCCTCTGGTCGCTGAATGTACCGTACCTCCTCTGCCGTCATGCGCCAAATTCAGTCTTTGCCAGAACAAGATGCTGGGAAAAAAACAACCCACATGCATTGCATTCCGCAGGGTACATACAATAATTCATGATCATGTTTTGTGCTTATGAGAGGGTGGTACTGGATGTTATTTTACATAGTATACTCCCCCTTTCCCCTCTCCTCATACAAACTCAAACAGAAAAGCGAGCAAGTAAGTAATAATCTGAAATAGAATCATTCCATTTCCATTTATGGACTGGCCATATTATTTACTTGTTTCATACCGAATACCACCTGATTCTTGTTTTTAATAGAAGCACATGAGTGAGAAGTTATCATAACTGGGGAAATTGAATTCGAACATTCTAAATTAATGAGAAGATCCATCTTGTGCATAAAAGAAACACAAATCTCCGGTATGTCATGAACTATCATTGCTTCTTATAAATGTATGTAAAGAAGTATGGTCTTCCGCTGACGTCATAAAAGTATGGTGTGTCCGGAAATTCAAGAAAATAATCGTTTTGCCGTGATGAGCGGAAATAGCTCCATGATGCGCAGACGGTATGCGTGGAAATAATTCGATGATGAACAGACGGTCTGCATGGAAATAATAGGAAACATGAGAAATTTACTTCCCCTGGACATTAATGTGTCTGCGATTTGATTGGACCGTCTGTAATTCTGAGAATTAATATTTTTGTTATTTTTAGGTTCTTTTTCCCCATAGGAAAAAGAAGAAGAAGAAGAAGAAGAAGAAGAAGAAGAAGAAGAAGAAGAAGAAGTCACTAATAGTTTCACTGTTTCACCTCTTTCTGCCCTCCTGCCTAACGCCATATGCCAGAATGTCATGTTGTCCAGAATGTCAAATACAGTGTTCACCCGGAAATGTCAGCGTCATTAGAGCCTAGACGGTCTGGCGAAAACTGAGCAGGCAAACTATTTGATTAACACTGAACGTGAGTTGCATAAAACTTGCTCGTGGCCATGCTAAGCTGTCATATTTCATGTGCAGAGGGTATGATTTCGTCTCTTGTTACAACAAGGAAGTCTCTTTCCAGTCGATACAGTCTGGAGAATTCCATGCACCCTCTTCAATAAACCGTTCTTAATTTGTCGACTTCAAAAAAAACCAAAAAACGCTTATTTCCAGTTAAACAAAAGAATGACTGCGTCATCAAATGTTGCTTCGAAAAGTTATTTTTAAAAAAATGGATCCGACAATAAAAGTCAGTGTAACAGACCATATGAGTCATTCATATTCCTTTGACAGTGGAAATGTGGAAGGCGGAAGTAATGATGGCTGGAATTGTGGCTTGCACTGCATGCATAATAACTAAGAATGGCACACTGAAACGAAATGTCTGCTGGCCTGGAAATCCGATAAAAAAATCCAGTTTTTATATGCTAAACTTGTGTCTAGTATAGATTATTAAATTTTCATGCCTAATTTTAATGGTGTTTTTTTTCTAGAAGAAAACAACAACAACAACAACAACAACAACAACAACAACAACAACAACAACAACAACAAACAAGATTGCTGTCTCTAACGACTTTGAAGTCATCCAAAGACTGTATCAAAGCCATCTCTCAGTACAAAATGTGGAATTGAAAAATTTAGTAGTTAGTTTATGACACTTTTTGTTTTAAGAAAAGCGGCAATGAATTTAGATCTTTGATCATTAGACACTTTTACCGTCTTTAAAGAAAAGATGATGTGCACCAAATCACAACTTTACCGGAGTGCAAAAAATTTTCATTGCGCCTATTTTTTTGTAACTTTATCAGTGACGCAAACCGTTGGTCATCCCCAAAACTAGAGGAGCCAAGAAAGAATTACCAAACTGGTTAGATAAGGAACATTCGGCCCCTGTAAAACGGTGCTAAAAATCTTAATTTGGCATTATTTGGTGCATTCGCTCCTTATCTGTAAGATGACAGTCTTGCCTATGTGAATTTAGTTGATACTGCCATAGAAATAATTAAATCCGTATTAGGACAGGTGTTCGTGTAGTACATCTATCTTGTCACTGCCGAAAACCTAGAAATATCGTCTAAACAAGATCAAAACTAGGTGACTTTAAGCTGGAATTGTCTGTCCCTCATACAGTTCACGATGTTGCCAGAGACATTTTGGGGTAATTAGATTCTTGACCTACTGCTGACTTTTTGTTAGTAGCCAGTGGTGATCTAATCATCACATAATCGCCCTAAGAAAAATGGGCGACAGGCAGAGATGATAACACACTTCCTATAAACCCAGCTAAAGCAAAAGTACAGTTGGGTATTTAGATGCCGGTGAAATCTGAGATGGAATCGCCTGAAGTCAGGCGGTCCTGGGCTTTTTCTGGGTGTCTTTGTGTTATCAGAGTTGAGTAAAATCAAGGAGGGATGGCTTTCTTCGAAAGATGTTCTCAAAAACACTTTTACGTGACGTCTTCTGTACAAGAATTTCGGTGCGATTGTGTAGACGAGTTCCCACTGAAAAGCGGGACCACTGCGCGTGGGAATGAAGCAGGGATTAGGGGAGATAAGTATGGCTCTAAACAGCTGTGTTTGTGGTGGTGGGCCTTATCTGAAGGTTTAGCTCTTGTGATACTCTGTCTTCCAACTCGAAGTATCGAAAGTGTAGATTTTCTTTTGATTTTGACACTGTGCACGATATGCATTTCGATCCTAGACGAGTGCTTTTTGATACTTTTAGATAATTTTGATAGTATAGGTCAGACAAACTGTCCCAGTACTCATCGAAGGTATGGATAATTATGATACCTTAATTCTAGAACTCAGATTTGATTCGACATCGAAGTTGCTGACTATCGAAGTTATAGTGTCGATACTCATGAACGATACTGCTGGCCGCTAGTGTATTGAAGGGAAAGTGTGTCTTGCCCAGTATCATGCAGCTCTCAAGTGTGTGAGATATGCAGTGGGATTTGAGAGAGAGAGAGAGAGAGAGAGAGAGAGAGAGAGAGAGATAGATGGATAGATAGATAGATAGATAGAGAGAGAGAGAGAGAGAGAGAGAGAGAGAGAGAGAGAGAGAAAGAGAGAGAGAAGTAGGTAGTATTCTTGAGAAGACACACTGATGTGCACTCAAACAATTTTACATTGGGCTGGCAAGAATTAATTTTTTGGAGGGCAAAGTAAATACAGGAAAACGATCAAGTATGCCCCTCTGAAGTTTGGGTGGGTGGGTGTGGGGGAAGTATCCTGAAAGATTGAATATAAACCAACCTAAAAATTGTGTTATCCCTGCCAGGAAATGGACCCGAGTGAGTACCCACCGACCGCAAGTGGAATCTTCTAGCCATAACTCGGTAATAAGCCTCAAAACTACTATTTCAAAACGTGCGTCCCTGGTCTACACACTCACACACAAAATAAGGATTTGAACTACGCAAGGCAGGGTAGCCACGGCAGACAGCCAATCAAGAAAAACAAATCCTGAAGAGCACGTTCTGATTCGACATTCGTTATCTTTCTGTTTGTGCTTGACTGCCATTGTGTCCGCATGACTGTATGTTATTTTTATAATGATGTGCACATACAGCATAGCGTGTCTTCAGATTTTCAGAGTCAGAGTTGGATTCAGTTTTGTATTCTGAAAATGTTGAACAAACCTCTTGGTTGTGTGGATAGTACTTTGTAGCATTTTCATATCACTGGATAACTTTCTTCACATTGCGATTAGTTCATTCAAACATAAGAGAGTGAATAAAACTTTGTTTCGGGAAAGGGAATTGGAAGTGATGAGAATGCTTTTTAAACAGACCCGTACCATTTTCAAAGCAACGTTCTCACTGTGTACATTATCGAAGCTACATAATCATGCCTACTCCAGCCCTGTTTCCATTAGACGGGAACTCCTTTCTCTATCCCTTCACCATTGTGACAACTGGATTCCCAGTTGTACGAGCATTCAGCCTGGCATTAGAAAGATGAGAGAGAGAGAGAGAGAGAGAGAGAAACAGAGAGAGATACAGAGAAAGAAAGAGAGAGAGAGAACGAGAGAGAGAGAAACAAAAGAATAATCGTCCCCATTCCTCCACGTCCTTCACTCACAGTCAACAGTACCACTGAACTAAGTGACTGCCGATTTAAGTCCTTACAAGTCCATTAAAGAGAGGAATTACGCTAGTCATTTCCAGACATTTCCAGGCCTCTTTGAGTAATATCCACCAATCATTCACCACAACGGTGCCGTCCGCGAGCAGGGTAAAAATGTTTGTTTCCGCACTTGATGACACTTTTATCTGAAGAAGGGCTGTCTTTCTCTCTTGAAGTATGTGTCTCTCATTCTGTCTGTCAGTCCGCTATGCTGTTTGTTGTTGCTTGTAAACATAACAGTATCGCCCATGCTAACTGTGCCATTAAGGTCAAACACCCTTCCTTTATCTACATAACAATATAATGGCAAAGAAGCTTATATCTCGGCATGGACGATATCTACTCGAATGTGTGTGTTTGGGGGTGGGGGNGGGGGGGGGGGGGGGGGGGGGGGGTTGCTGAGTTTAATTTGAATTCAACGAAGCCACGCCGAGATTTGGATTCGACGAATCCAATGTAGAAAGTTAAAACCTGTTGAATTTTACAATTCCGTATTCGAATACACTGAATGCAGTCTAACTGGGATCACAGTTCCTCGCCTTTCATACGCCATCCCGTTACCGGAATTCGAAATGCGAGACCCGAATTCAGATTGGAGTTCGGCGAATCTGAGATTCAACGAATTTTGGCATCGTCAATCTATGAATCGGAAACTTCCATTATCGTTTCTGTAGTAGCACAGCATGCATTTTCACCCTTTTGGTTTGAATTTCTTTAGGGGTAAAGAGCCCAACTCTACATGAGCTTTCTTTTAATAGATAACTGCACTAGCTCGAAGCTGCGTTTATCCTGCTCCTTAAAGCTAAATACTGATTTCTCATACGCCTACTTTCATCACTACTTTGATCACTTTTAATTCCATTTGATTAAAAATAGTAGTCTGCACACCCCCACAGGGTGCACTTATAAACCAAACGGTGGTTGTCTGTGACATATAGACTTGTCATCTGTCACCGCTTGTCTGGGTTGCAGCGACATCAATGCCTGCTCGCTATCCTCACTCAGTGAGTCCTACAGTCTCTGGGACAGATAAAAACTAATTTGTCCTCAGATGACAGATTTCTCGTCAAGTTTGGCAGTCTGATTAAGGGACTTTCTGCCTTTCCGTCAATGGAAAAGTTGAGTGCGTCTGAGAGGTATAGTATATTATGCAGTACTGAATAGGAGCACCTCATTGGAATCTGCAGAGGTTTAGTGGGCGGGGGGAGGGAGGGGGAGGAAGGGGGGATAGAAGAATGAATAGCCCCGGTAGAGTACATGGATATAAATTTTATAGTTGAGAGCTTGCGCATTGACAGTAAGAAGTACCCCCTAAGAACGGACGGACATTGGGTGCTGATGTATGCTGATGGTGTTCAACATCAGAAAACTTGCACTAACGGCATATCATAGCATGAGGCCGAAGGGCGCAACTTCAAGTGGCCGCTGGATGAGGAAGCTGAAAGTAAACATACATGGAGTTATTTAGAGAGCTTTTGCATTTACGATGGGATCTCTTACCACCGTAAAAAATACATTTTTGTATCGGTGCTGAATGTAACCCTAGTAGCGTTAAAAAAGCAAGAGTCAATGTACTTTTTACTACGGTAAGAGATCACATCGTTAGTGCTCAAGTTCTCAAATTTCTGGAATACGATCGTATACATCAACATTGACGATATATGCGGGACAAAGTCCGCGAGAGGTCATCTTCTTTCCGGCTGGACATCGCGCTGAGCCGTTCCTTCCATCCGGCAGTATGGTGATCATTCTATTGTTAACACGTTCGGCTGACGGGAGCTTTATCCCGACGTCTATAGTAGTGCTCACTCAGTCATAATTCCTGCGTCCTAGCCGGATTAATTTCAGCCGATACCTCATTCCCCCTCCCTCTCCTCCCATCCTCCTCCTTACCACTCCATATCATTTCATCTACTTCTCCCAGTTTTTTTATTCCCAGGTCCCCCTTTTTGTCCCTTTCCTGGCTCGACTTTCTAGATCTGCTAAACTAATCAACCAAAAGCTTTATGACATTTGTGCCAATTCCAACGAAACATCGTATTTCCTCAAGTAAACACAGGGGGCACACCACGTTGTTCACAAGTGTGTTTAGTAGACTAGATGTCAGCAAACCTAATTCGGTCGACCATACTACTTTGTGTCGGTTCTGAAATCGACTTTTTTCTTTTAGCGATGTTAGCGATTCCTGTATACACTGAAATTTAACTTGCAAGTGTCTGTTGTGTATCAGAATTAGACTGGTTCCAAACTTCCAGGCCTCAAATTTCGTCTTTTATCCCAGAGGGCGTACTCAAGAAACGTATCCATGAAATTGTCTTGCCCTTTTTCTGTTGGATTTTCTGTATGTCCTTTTCTTGTGGATGCTCTCTTTCTTGTGTAAAGTCCTGCTTATGGTATGTCTTCGATTCTTATATCTTTAACATTGGTTCTTCGTTTATCGGCAAAAATTGTCAAGATTAACTTGCAAAATATAATTTTAAAAGCAATTTCACCATTGTCTATTCAACCGCAGCCGCAGCTTGGTCACACACATTTCTTGAGTCAATGACCGCCATCCGATCGTTAATATCGGACGGTAAGCCTTGTCTACTAATGGCNAGATGTCTGCCTTATTCCGAACTGACGGCGAGGCGAAGGGTGCCGACGCAGAGATCGCGGGTTCGATTCCCACCACATCACTTTATTTCCTTCTTCCACGTCGACGCAGAGGTCGCGGGTTCGATTTCCACCACATCACTTTCTTTCCTTCTTCCATGCCGACGCAGAGGTCGCGGGTTCGATTCCCACCACATCACTCTCTTTCCTTATTGCAAAATATAATTTTAAAACCAATTTCACCATTATCTATCCAACCGCAGTCGCAGCTTGGTCACACACATTTCTTGAGTCAATGACCGCCATCCGATCGTTAATATTGGAAGGTAAGCCTTGTCTACTAATGGCCTGGGGACTCTGCCTCGATTCTGATGGATGTGTTTTCATATTTCCTGTAATATTTTTATATTGTCAATTTTCTTTACCGTAGCGGTAAAAGGGGAGGGGGAGGGGGAGGAGAGAGAAAGCGGGGCTAAATTAGCAATCTATAAAGTTTTAATGCAGTATGAAATCGTTTACTCGGGAATTTCGGAAAAGTTGCGCTTCGATGTAAAGTATGCGACTGAATTCAGATGAATGAAGTGTTCCATCGCGCCTCTCCTCTCCTTTTGATATACTCGGAGCGGGTATTTCAGGTTTTATAGTAGGTTCAGTGCTATTCTCCTGAAATGTCGAAGAAACTACTACTATATGTTTTGTGGAATTTTATAGATTTCTCATTCTAAACAACATTTGAAAGAACTTGAAAAAAAAAAATTACGAACTTCCAGAAAGGGGCATGTACTACACAACTATCTTGCAGTTACAACGCATTTCATCGATTCTGGACGTCGAATCCACACCAGCCTACAACAATTCGCCTTCTTTATTCTGTACTGTCACATCCCGACCGGTCTAAGCACTATATTTTTGTCGGTCAACTGCAGTTCGATGCCCGCCCATTCTAGATGTTTTATAGTCACGAGGGTACCTCGCTATTTGCATCCTTATAAGAACCGCTTGATTAGAATAGTAGCAACCTTAGTATGCATCCTGTACTGTTGCTTGGTCGCGGTACTCGCAATTACTGAGGTAATTTCAATTTTCTCCCCTCTCCTGTCGTGACTGGTTGTATCTTTTCCCTTATCTCTTCC
>JAWQUT010000298.1:885162-910304 GCA_033807755.1 Ellobium chinense | reverse complement strand
CCTTTTTTTTTTTAAATGAGCATGTCGCTATGACTGGAGGGGCTTAGCAGAACTGAGATCATATAAACACAGATCGTGAACTTAAGGCCAGTTCATGTGAACTTAATCTGAGCTCAATAGCTACTTTGGACGAATTGATTTGCAAACTGTAGTTATTTTGAGTGCTTGATCTACAATTTAATTTTTCTACGTAAATTTCATCCTCGAAGACCGGGACCAAATTATACTGATTTCTAAAACCAAATGGGAACTGATCTGATCTGAAAACTACTTAATTTTAATAAAACTTGCTTTTAGGGGTTTTGCCCATAATGAACTGAACTTGAACTGAACTGCCTTTTTTAGTGAACTTGTCCAACCCTGATGACTGACATTGTAGCTATTTGTATTGGAACCATTACCGGCGCTGTCAGAGTGAGCAATTGCCTAAAAATCTCTTTTTTTTGGCTGTAGTCAGTTATGTTTGTTCATTAATTCTTTACCTTTTTATGGCATGTGTTGACCCGTGATCAGATTATGTATACCGCAATTTTACAGAGATCTGGATTTCATATAAGCAAATTTGGACCCTCCCTCCTCCGCCCAGTCCTTCTCACTCTCTCTCTCACTCTCTCTCTCTCTCTCTGTGTCTTCCTTTCTCTCTCTTTCCCTTTCTGTCTATGGCTCCTTCCTTCGCTCTTCCTTCTCTTTCTATCTGTCTTTCTTCTTCTCTCATTCTTTCTCTTTTTGTATCTCCACCCCAAGACACACACACTCACACACTCACAAATACATCCACCCACCCACCCACTTTCTCTCTTTCTCTTTCTCTCTCTCTCTCTCTCGCTCTCTCTCTCCCTCCCTTTCTTACTCAGACTAAGCTATTTCATTAGGCCCACTGTTTCCTTTTTCAAAGGTCGTTGCTTCGAGCTCCTATTTTGATCTCCTAGATTTCAGACACTGAAGATAATATCTACGATTCAATGTCAATATATTATCGTAAATAGAATACACAATCATAGAATCCATTATATTATCTTATTCCGTAGTCTAAGGGTCAGGAAAAGTGTGCTTTATATTCGAGCTTATCTTTCATATTCAAGCCTCTTTTATGTTTCACTCTTATTCGCTGACCGTTTTATTATATCATCTCTGCATGCACTTGCTCACCCTCTTTTGCAGTGTCAGTTCGTCGCGACAATTTCATGCCCATTTACAAGACGAATCACACCAAGTGCGACACATATTATGTAAGGATAACCTCCCTTGATCTAACAACGTCAGAAATAATCTTTATACAACGTGCCTCTTTAACACGATGTGTGTGTGTGTGTGTGTGTGTGTGTGTGTGTGTGTGTGTGTGTGTGTGTGTGTAGAATCCATCTTAAAAGTTCATCTTAACACAACCTCTATGATTAACCCTCTTCAACCGTTTTTTTTTCTTCTTTTCATGGGAGGGGTTTGTGATCATCAGTTGTTAAAGTGCTGCCTCATATAAACGGCCCTATTGTGTCGTTATCCCTTCTTTCATACAAGCTGAAACTGCAGACATAATTCTGACTCATCTTTTTAAATACATTATGTGATTAAAAAGCAAGGAAATGTACCTCTCAGAAATAACGGGCGATTTTTGATAATACACTTCACAGGCATGAAATAATTCAGCGGTAGAGCTTTCGTCAACGTAATGTTTAGAATACAACAGTGCCAATATAACATTGATGGGTTTATTTATTTTATGCTAAAAGGACGCATTTGAATAATTAAAATGTTTCCCTGGACGACGATGTTAAAGTAACCGACCCTAGATAAAGTTTTGCCTCATGGGATATGACATATACTCAGTGGTGTCTGACAGTCCTATATTCCCAATAATATAATCCAATTCAGAACATCCTTGTTCAAAGTGACTCAAAGATAAAAAAAGCGTTATTCTTTCCGCATCTCCGAGCATTAGCAATAACTTTCAAAGAAACCTAATAAATAACGCCTAGTGATAGCGCATTAATTTACAGTGTGCACCCAAGTCATTAGATCTGCTTCACCCAGCTGTGTAATAAGATCAAGCTTCACCATTCCGCAGACAGTTAATGGAGACATTATTTGCTAATTGTTGTCTAAGTGTTAATGAAAGAAAATAAGCGTGCTTCAGAGTATCTTTTAAAGATTTTGAAATAAAACTCTTAAAGTATCTTACAACAAAGAGGTGTTCTAATACTCAGTGGATGTTTTATCGGCCAGACTCCACACCCGAAGAGACAACATCTTGGGTTATGACAGTTCTCGGTCTGTAGTTTCCTGTACAGCCCAGGATGCTGCTGCTGAACAACATGTACATAGTCCGCCCTTTAAGATCAACGTTTGTTCTGTTTGGCGCTCGGACGACTTGATGGGCTTTAAGAGGAGCCTTTGTTTAGGTTTGTATAGCCCTTCATATTGATTCTAAACACTTTTAGGATAACCTTGTCTGACAAAGATGGGCCACAAAGCAAGGCGTCTGTCACTTTCATTTACTCGCTTCCTCTCGTTATCTGGCTTGCATAAAGCATAACTGTATACAGATGTACTCACAACCAAAAGGTTACCATCCATTCACCCCCCCCCCCNNNACACACACACACATGAACAAAACAGGCAATCTTTCATTATTTTCTTTTTCTTTTTAAGCTATTTGGTCATATCCGAGCAGCTATTACTAGATAGTTTGTATGATGGGACGAAACTATAAGCGTCGTTGTTGTTGACAAGCTGAATAAGCAAAGATTGGAAAATCGAGATTAAGATAGTCTCAAAGATTGAAGGACGGCCGGATGGTCAGACGGGAGAATGAACTATGCAAGAGCATGCTGTTAGCATGCCAATGTTAAGAAACAAAACTTTGGGCAAAATGTATTTCATTAGGCTTCATTACACATCCTCCTTAGTATTCTGTAAAAAAGAGTTGCGAATAGCGATTATCCAGTGACTTCATACACAAAATACAATATTATTCCAGGTGCTAAGAAATATTGTGACTAACTGGATTGCTTTTAATGGGAGATTACTATAACAGGTACATCACTTTCGAAACACAAAATAAAAGGAATTCAGGAGGCGGATAAAATTTTCCAAAACGAGATCCAAACAAAACGACAGAGAAATCAATGAAGACACTGGCAGTGGGAAAAGAACATTTATACGACCGGAAATTGAAGTGAAATGATCCCACGTTTTCTTTATAATTAAGCAAACGTAATCATTCAGCAAACCGTTGAAGATCTCACCACTTCCACATTCTCTCCGTCCTCTCCCAATCGACTACTCAAGGACCAAATCAGTAGCGACAACAACAACAACACCAACAACCAAAGCTGCGCATTAGGGCTCACGGACGAATAGAAACAAAGTACAGAGATGTTGACCAGGAAGGGTGGAAATGTGATAAAAAGGATGTGTTATCACACCAAATAGTCTCCTGGATTCCACCTCTGACACCAGTGGTAAAAGTGATTATGCTTTGCACTGTGTATGACACGCAGGCGCTTTTGCACTCGATTTAAGCTCATTATTTACTGTATCACACAGGAGACGCATTGTTTGCTATATCAGTAAGTATAAATTATAATGTACAATGCCGTTAATGAAGTGATTCATACTGGTAAATGGCCGGACCCCCGTCGTTGTATAACGTTATTATTCTATCAATAAACATAATTCTGTAGGCCCTTAATAGTCTGACATAGTATGGTCCATAATGCTTAGTACATAGTATTGCTCTTAACATTTGGGAGACCACGGCTATGAAGAAAATTGACTAGCAGGAGCGTAGATCACTGAGACCGTGATAAGTCATTCTCATTTTTTAGGTCTGTTGGCTGGTAAACATCATCTCTTCCCTTATTTCGAGGGGTCGCCCCCCCCTCCCACTTTTCCTTCCCCCAAGACACACCATCCTCCTTCTTTGTCACGCATATGATGCTCAGTTTCAGGATTTCACAAGAGCTTGGCGCTCACATATTCGAACAGGTTCCTTTCTAGGCATCTCCTGTGAACTTTAGCCTGCGAATTCGAACACCTTATGGATTGCATTATTCAGCCTCTGAAATTCGATGTCTTGAGTGCGTGCAAAACTTAGGAGCATTTTCGAAACCATTTTTTTTGTAGTGTATCAAAAGTAAACGATCGAAGAGTTGGTACGCATGGACGGCAAAAGTGCAAAATCCTCGGGGAAAAAATGTCTGTTCAATGAATAAAGAATATTGTACAAGAACGAGATGGAGCGAAAAAGTAGGACAAGGAAGTTGGAAAACTTCCTGCACGATACGGAGACTTTAAGCAAAGTATATATTTATTATTTTGCCTATATGTATTTCTTCCCATTTCCATACGTATCATTCGATGTAACGTTTCACATCGTATTTCACATATAATGCCAGTCAAGTGTCAATTTCGTTATCACCATGTCCAAAATTTCAGGCCGATTTCAATCATAGCATCGCATTTCATGCCTGAGCTAAAAAAAAAAGAGTAACAGTCGAGTAGATCAATAATTTTTGCCTCTTCATGTCTAAAATCCCGTTTTTCTCAAACTTAAAACAAGTGAAAAACTAACGTCGTTGTTCGTGAACACACATGATATAAATGACCAAAAGATGACAGGCAGATGAGAAGTAAGTGATACAGCGAGATTGCACGAGTAAGTTTACAATATGAGAGAGAGAGAGAGAGAGAGAGAGAGAGAGAGAGAGAGAGAGTTGAACCAGTAAAGACGGATTAGTTTCAATACTACTGTGATTCCAGATGACGAAAACAAGAGCGAGAAATCCAGGAGATGGAAAGACTGATTGAGCGGAGCTTATTTTGGGATGCTTTAGGCTTTGAGGAGAAGGGAGAAGGAGGAGATAAGTAGCAGAGCAGGAAGTGCGACAAGGGAGATTACTTGCCCAGATATTGTATGATTCCAGATTATGAAGGGACCCACTCCAAACCACGTGGAGCAATATTCTCCAAACCCATCATAAACAGCAGCAAACTGAGAGAGCGATGAAAAGACGTCCCCCACTTTGGTGGATATCGATAGTTCCTTTTCTCGATAATGGCCATCAGCACGATTCTTCAGTTCCATCTTCCGAGTTGGTCGACGATACTGACATTCCAATTAATTATACCTAGGTTTGGTTTTTATTTAGATTTACTAAGGCGGAAAATTCACAACATGCGTTGCATCCTACTTGGCTCTTAACAAAGCTAAAAATAAGTTTGTGCTAACGTTAGGTCTAGCAACATCCAACTGGAAGGACCCTTTTTTTCCCCATATAAGATCCTTAATTTGATGTCTGATCTCGGCTATAGAATCAGTTTTTGAACGAGCGCCTCCATGGTATCGATATCGATTATCAACGATACTAGGATTGCGAGTACTCACATTAGAAGATATTTGAAATCATCGACTAAGGGGACAGCCCACATCCCCAGAACCAATGATCACGGTGTTAATGGCGGCGAGGTGATGAGGCACCTTCTCAAGATGGATGGCCGCAGGCGCTGGGGCATCTTCGGTTTAATATCTGCGAGTAATTTGGGGACTGGCCTTTCCATTCCCGATCTGATTTCAGCGGGGTCGAATGTTGGGTATTGGGTGATTCCCCTCTTGCCAGCGGATTGTGATGCATGCGTCTCCTTTGGTGACTTCTAGTCTTGGTTGGGGGCACCACCTCCCGATTGAGTTATACCTCACTCTGGACCACTCTGGACCATCAGGAGGAGCTGAAGATGAGACCATATATGGTGTGCTTGGTGGCGCCATCTTAAGAGGTACTAATGATTCTGACCGAGACGAGGCTATGTAAAACCATATGTCTTGCAAATTTGTTTGCAGTACAGATGAATTTGCCAGAATGAGTGAACGTAGTAAGAAGTGACCTTTAAGCAGATTGATTCTAAGTAAAAAGGATGGGCTCATGGTATGTAGGTTTGGTTTGTACTGTAGCATGCAGCTGCAGTGTTGGTCTTAGAACAACGACATACTATAATATAGCACAGGCGCTCTTCAAAGGCACAATGACGTGGAACAAAAATGAGAGGCATAGTGTGCAGCGATATATGACTATTGTAACATCAACAGCAACAACAGCAGCAGCAGCAGCAGCAGCAGCAGCAGCAGCAGCAAAAACAAAAACAAGAAAACTTCATCAATCTATAACCCAAAAAAGCATTGCAATAGCAATAGTCTCAGTTAGACAATCACCTGGACAGAAGGTAAATAACACTTTCGAGATTTCGTCTTTGGCAAGATAGTCAGTGGAACCCTAACACCAATTCTCTATGTCAGTGTTGCTGAAGATGACCCAGGGTGAGAAAAAAAAAAAGATGTTTTTTTTCCCCACATGATTTTGTATCATCATCCAGATTACGTATGAGGGATGATTGTGAGTATACTCAAGTGCAAATTACGTCCACTCTTTGACTGTTGCCACTACTACAGCTCTGAGACGGTAAACATACTATATCGGCCATCATTCAAAACGCTCCACGGCAGCAGATGACTATGATAAAGAAGCTAACAAAGCTACAGACTAAACATTTACATAGACGCCATAATTGTCCATGAGGAACGGACAAAGCAAATGCCGTTCCGAATCTAAGTTTGTAAGTTCTTGAAGTTTACAACTTACCACCAGTCGAGGAAAGTTCAGGAGGGAACGCAAAACTAACTCTTGCTCCTTACTGGTGAGAAGTTTTTGACCCTAGTCAGTATACATTTGTCTAAGGGATGATGGTGAATTTTCTTTTGCAGGCATGGTCATTTTTTGGAGACGGGTCGAGCAAGAGACCCCCGCCGATACCAAAGCCATGAAAGAGTAAACGCAGTAGGAGCATTATAACAAGTGAGAACTTGCGCATTAACGGCGGGAACTTTTTAACATCGTAAGAATTACTTTAGTGTATCGGTGTTGAATGCACCTTTAGTAGCATGCAGCCTCATGCAATTTTTACGAAATCGTAAATGCTCAAGTTCTTAAATTATATCAGATTATAATGACGTCTGTATATAGGGTGAGACGTGACATATTGTTCAAAAATGTATTGAAGGAGCCCTTCAGCCCTGAAGTTTTTAAAGGTCCACAGTGCGTATTTCTCACTACTGTATGACATGTGACCAGTATGAACGGCAATCTGGCAATGATTTAGGAGAATAAGTGATACCATTTAATTTGTCATCACATCCATATAGGATGCCTACACATACTGACATGTATTGTTTTCTTTCCCAAACCAGATATGGAGTCTTCCAGAACGTATCTGATATAAATCCCTGGTTTCAGAACTTTAATATTGATATGTCTAGCCAGTATGGCATTTGAGATCAAGTGTATTCGATAATATGATATTCAAACGCATGGAATATGTAAGACGATCCAACCGCCCATGATCGGTGGGGACTCACTTTAATGTGTCTTTGTCTCAGGAAATCACGGTCTTGTTGTAATCGTCTGCCTTCTCAGCATCACAAGACTTTATTGAGGCAGTTTTCGGTTGAAACTACTGTTTCCAAACATTAAAAAACAAGGGTGGATGGTTTACGACGAAGAGAAAATGGCGACGTCAGGCCTCTAGTTTAACGCAAACAAAGCCATTTTCTTGATCCCCGTTCGTTTGAAGATGGAAAACCGGAAGTCTTCAAGATTTTGTTTAAAGAAGCTGCGGCCGCCATGAGTTAGCTCAGGTCGACTGTCCTGTCTTTTGATATCCAAATCATCTAGTCTAGCATTTCAGACATCCGTCTTCTAAGATGTTGCCATAGTTATTGACTGGAAGCACCTTGTCTTTGTTTTGGAGCACTAACGTTTCGACATTGCGTCTTGTTGTTGTCCTTGGCTTGCTGTTTTATGTTTGCAAGTTTATGTAACAAAGGACTGTTTTTTTTTATTCCCTGAAGCGTCACGTCCGCCTTTATACCCAAGGTCTTCGACATAAAGGCTTGTTTTGGTTCTTTCACCAAAATCACTTTATTTTCAGAGTTGTTTCACTCATCCATCTGTTGACTGATAGTGCTTATCTATCTATCTATCTATCTATCTATGCCTGCCAGCCTGCCTGCCTGTATGCCTGCCAGTGCTTTACTGGCTCTGTGTCTGCTTGCCTGCCTATCAGCTTCTCTATCTGTCCAGCAGTCACAAATTAGAGGTCACAAAAGTGCAGAACAAACAGACAGAGAGCGAGAGAGAAGAAGTGGGCAGAAGAATCAGTGAAGATTGAAATCGGGGGAGGAGTGTGGAGATTTCCAGCTAGTTACTACAAGATGGATGACCCACAGGCACACTGACATATTCTTTTAAATCTTCAGTATTACAGTCCTGTCCTGCCTGCCTTGCGGGCTTCTTGTTGAGTACTTGGAACCGGAATTGGCCCTCGAAGTTACCAGGGATTGAATGGATGGATCCCCTTCCCTCTTACCAGCACTCTGTCCTCTTTGAGGCTTTTATTTTTTTATTTCAGTTTGTTTTCTCAGATTTGCCGGTGCGATCGTCATTTACCAGAGCACTTTGTCTGTGAGAGTGAAATTCCAGTAATCCATATCGTTGAAGTTGTAGAGAAGAAATGAAAACAGTCTCTTGATGCTACATTTTGGGTTCAGTCGTTGTGTTAGTATGTATGTTAATACTTAAATCTATGCTGGTATGATAAAAAGTGGAACTAAAATGCAGTACTAAGGTGGTGTCTGTATTTCTTCTGTGAAATTCGGACATTGTAGCTGTAACGATTGTTGCAAAACACAAATGTTTTCTCTGCGGTTTTATCACTGTTAAACTACCGTTTGTTTTCTGTAATTTGTTTTCTCCGTTACTTCAATATCGTTACAACCCTCTTTTGTAATTTGTTTGTTTGTGTATGTATGTGTTGGCTGCGTTTCATAAAATCGCTGCCCCCCTCTCTCCCTCTATCCCTCTCTCTTTCTCTCTCTTTCTCTCTCTCTGCTCTCATCTAGCTGGGCAATGAGAGAATGGGAGCGGCTAGAAATTCCAGGGAAACTCGTAAATTCTCTCTCTCCCTCTTTCTGTCCCTTCTCTCTCTCTCTCTCTCTCTCTCTCTTTTCCTGGCCATCACTCACATTTTCTCTCCATTACTTATCATACTTTATCTTTAGTTTCTATACTATTGTTTTTGTTTTCCTAACTCCCTCCCACATCCCTAAAAGTAACATCGTATACACTCGTTTGTATGAACACAGCCCATTCAATTCACCACTCACCCTCGCATAAAATGAGGCAATACCGCATTGACAAAACACGAATTTAATGCCCTCCCAATTCGTGAAAAATGGGCTCCTGCGATTGGCTTCAATTCCGCGAGCTCCGTACACTTTTAGATGTGGCAGAACCATAAATTCTCCGGACCCGAACATAATTTTAGATTAGCATTTGAATGCAAGCCAATACACCATGAGTGGTCTTCCTTTCGTAAAGGCATTTAAGTGTTACAAGCCTACTGACCAGGGAAAGGAGAGAGAGCGTTATATCGGTCAATGATTGCGACCCTGACATACCAAATTAGGTCAACGACATTAATATGTCGTAATATATTAAGTGTTAAGAGTCCGGGGTGGCGGTTACTGGAAATATGAGTGTCTTGGTTGGATTACACTTTGATTTGTATTTACTAATACAGGGGGTATCAAGAATATCCTATCTCACTTGGTGTCTTTATTAGCCTATTTCAGAAGTACAGTAGAACCTAGTGGACTACAGTATCGAAAAAATTGAGTGTTGCTATTTTCATGTTGTAAGCGATGACTTAGATTACCTGTCTTGGCAGCAAGTTTGAAAACTATCGAAAATATCAAACATTGGCGAGAGGGGAGTCGAAACGCCTACCCTGTTCTAGGTATCAGAATTTAAATAGACTCCGTACCTACGATACGTAAGTATTTTAAGTATTGCTACACCAACAATGTCCACTACTAGCAGACCTTCCTAGGCTAATTTTAGGGACCTAGATTGAAACATTTGCACTCGAATTTCTGGCCTAACTCTTTGTAAAGCTCCGGTCCATTCATTTGCTCTAGAGTTCTTTATTAAATTTACTTCACAAACTCGAATGCCCTGAGTTCACTGGGCATTCGAGTTTGTGAAGTAAATTTAATAAAGAACTCTAGAGCAAGTTAATGGACCGGAGCTTTACAAAGAGTTAGGCCAGAAATTCGAATGCAAATGTTTCAAGACCATGATATTCCACTGTATAAGGTCATCTTTGTTCCTCCTGTATGCACTGCTCGGATAAAGGTCACGGAGTAGATCTACCAAACGACATTAACAAAAACGGTATAATTATGACTTGTAATGACCATTTTCCTCCGTATATTATTCAGCTATTATTTGTTTATTCCCTGCGAGTACCGTTTGTCCTGTAAACGGGACATTGCCTTAGAATCGACTTGTACAAGTCAGCGGTCGCGATGTCCAACAGTGGGCCCGCGGGATGAAACGGGATCCGTCAAACTTTAGTCAAAGCTGTGATGCCGTGCAAAAGCCCTGTAAGCTATATTGTCAAAATTTTACACGAGGAACAAAATTATACAGTCACAGTACTAAATCTGTGAGACCAAAGATTCATGTTCGATGGGGCTTCTTGTTTCCTACTTTATTAGCGATACTTTCGTTTTAACCGTTTTCATTTTAACCGTTGTCAACTGTACTAACTACATGTTGGGTCCATATAAAGCGGACCTGAAATTACAAACATGCGTTCAATACTTGGCTGGGATAGTTATCCCAGGCGAAAGATTGCTTTATTATTGTCGTTGATTAAACATGTTTCCACTTACTGACTCAATCCTTAAAAGATTATTAAAATACAATACTGACCCGCTTTCCCCTACGCCAGGATACGTTCGGGACTAGTATTATAGTGTATTGGTTATGAATGATTAATCGTTATATCATATTATTCACAGACATTGCAACACGACCGGAGGGGATTTTAACAAAGGTCGATGAATGTTAAGTGCTGGCTGGGGGCATAAAAACTGATACAATTTCCAAATGTTCCCTATCCAAAAATTTATTAATAATTATTATGTAAGTGCTGGCAGTAACTACTAGAAATCCCGGAACTATCAGTGATGTAGTTACACACCATCCGGTGCGCAAAGTTAGACAGCATTGTGCATACTATTGTGACACCGGACACACCTTTATACCGCCTATGTCTCTAGATGACACATTTTTACCCTCATTCGAAAACGAAATTAGATCACTTTAGTTCTGGTGATTTGTCAAGTGGCCTCATGCTACCCGAGATATCGAGCTAGAAGGAAATGATAGATCATTGCGCGCAAGTAATCTGCTCGCTCCCCATCTTCGTCTCCTCCTTTTTTCTTTTTTCTTCTCGATCCCTCCAATCGTCCTTCTCGACAAAGATCCATTGGAACAAATTTATGGAGCAGCGGGTGTCATTATAGATGCTTTTTATACATTTCCTTTATCATTCCTTCGGGAGTGGCGCTCTGCCCCATAGCAGTCATAAATGGGGTTCAATTTCCGCTATATTCCGAATGAGGTAATTGCTTTCTTATAAACCTGCGCCACAGGAAATGCAGTCGTTTATGATATGTATTTTTATGAGAATTACACCTACATGTACGCGTCGTCTGTGTGTGTGTGTGTGTGTGTGTATTGTGTGTTTGTGTGTGTGTTTGTGTGTGTGTATGTGAGAGTATGTGAGAGTGTGTGCGAGTGTGTGTGCGTGCGTGTGTGTGAGTGTGTGTGTGTGTGTGTGTGTGTGTGTGAGAGAGAGAGAGAGAGAGAGAGAGAGAGAGAGAGAGAGAGAGAGAGAGTGTGTGTGTGTATTCTCGGGAAATGTGTTTTTATATTCCGCAATGATGAGCTCTGGTGATGCTGAAGCAGTACGTGAAAAACGTGACGGGAAAGACTATAACTTGACAGATTTTTTTAACATTTCAGCTGTCCAGTCGTGGATGCATCAAACAGTTGCAATATCTTGCACAACTTTTAAATAACAAAACTAATGGAAACACATGGATCTAGGGCTGATTTATAACCTCTGAGTCCTGTTTGATGTTTCTCTGTATCTCGACGAAATAAAATCCTATCTGTTACGAAGAACTTGAGAAACAGTCGTAAACTACAAACTAAATTGTATAGATAACACAATATAGATTTAACATAATAAGACAGGAAACTCTCAGAGAACAAAGCAAGAGAAGATCTTGAAAGAAAGTAACGCCGTCTGACAAATGTTTCGGTCATTTGACTTTTGAGTTCAAGACATTCTAAAGGTGCTGGGCCATAAGTACGAGACACCTCGAAAAGACTTTTCCCCAAAGCGTCCAGACTCATCACAGGTCTGCCATCCTATTCCTGATCCCCTGCTTTGCTGGACGACCTTTAAAAAAGTTGTTGACATTATTATTATTAATAGTATTGTTGCTGCTGCTGCTGCCACCTCCGCTACCTCTGTTGTTGTTGCTGTATACATGATGATGGTAGTGACGACAGTGATTTGGTGGCAGATGTTCCTGAAGACGCTTCCGCTTCCGTGCCTAGCTTACCCGAGTTCGACACCCTTTTACATTGAGCATTCATTCCACTTGACATTTTACCCGAATACCGATCTATCGAAAGAGCCCTATCATCAAATCACCTTCCCCTCACCCTCCTCCTCACTTTGAACACACTGCTAGACTATTTCTCTCTATTCTTTTTCCTTTTGTGTCTGGTCTGGGTCATTATAATACCTCGATTTTTGTTCACAAAGGACGATGGTTATTAGGGGTATCGATATTGCGGGACTATTGCAATATCGATAACCTAAATAACCATTGTTTTTGAAATGACGATTACGAACATTTACTCTCCATTGTGCTAATTGGGAGTCGATAAGAATAACGATTAGAGCTATACGATATTTGACTCGAAGTAGCGATACCTGCGACCCGAATATCTGCACAACCATTGCTTCACTTCTCCGCACATCAGACTGCCCACTCAGTGCGGTCGGATGCACCATTTTCTTCTTCTCTTTCTGCTGTACGCCATGTTGTTTTCGCTGCTGCTAATTTTAGACGTGGGATCTGTGACATAACCTGGAAACCCGCGCCGGAAGAATAACATTCCGCCACACCGAGTCAAAGATGGAGTCACTTTCTGCCTGTCTCAATCGTTTGCTTTTTTCTCTCTCTTCTGAAGTTAGCTAAATCTATTCATATGCCCCACTCTCTCTCTCTCTGTCTCTGTCTCTCTCTTTTTTTTTTCACTCTCTCTCTTAACGATGGATTCATTTTAGTGTATCTCGATCGTTTTTCTTTCTTCCCTCTTCTTAAGTTGGCTAGATCTATTCCTATTTCCCAGGTTCTCTCTCTCTCCCTCTCTCTGTTTCTTTCTTTCTTTCTTTCAAAGATGGAGTCACTTTCAGTCCGTTTCAGTCGTTTGTCTATTTCTCTCCCTTTTCAAGCTGGCTAAATCTAATCCTTCTCTCTCTCTCTCTCTCTCTCTCTCTCTCTCTCTCTCTCTCTCCGTTCTAAGAGTCACGTTCACATTCTCTGCCTCCGTCAACCACATATCAAGTCTTTTCTCATTTCCCTTACGACCACATTCAGGCCAGATCTCTCCTGGTTTTTTTCCCCAACATCGTTCTCACATAGACCGCGTTTTTGCCCACAACATGTTATGTTTTGCTGGTCACGTGACGAGCTGGTGTGCGTGTAGTACTCTCATCTGCGTCATGCCCTCTTAACGTATTTGTTTTCTGGCTTCTTGGGTTGAAGTCACTTAATTCCTTTTACACCTTCTCTCTAGCTGGTTTCTCATTCTGTTGGTGTCCTGCTCTTGTTGTTGTTGTTGTTTTTGTTGTTGTTGTTGTTGTTGTTGTTGTTGTTGTTGTTTTTGTCGTTGTTGCTTCTGTCGTTTTCCTCCTCCTCCTCCTTCTTCTTCTTTCTTGTTATCTTCCTCCTCATTTTCTTATTTTCTCTTGTGTTGTTGCTGTTGTCGTTATTGGTTTCCGATTTGTTGTTTCTTCATATCACGTGAAAATAGGTCATTTATTCACTCGTAGAGAAATTGTTTTATAATGCCATACAATATTATACAGCTCATTCATAAAACATATGGGCACATATAGAACCATCCACATCGTACCTATAAAAACACCAACTTACAAGTCACCAGATCTCTGGGGATACTATTATTCAGCTTAGCTCTCATGGTCTGCAAGCCTTATATAAAAACTGTCAAGGCAGAAGAAGTTGCAAAAAAGGAACATTGTATTTTTATACTGTAATTTCTTTACCTGCACTCAGTCTTTTCTTTGCTGTCTAGTACTGGCTTTTGGATAAGCCATATGATTCTTATAACAAAATGAAAATGTTATACCTTTCGCTCTCAGAATGCGGAACTGAACAGCGACAGATAAACATTATTAAACAAAAAAGTAATGGTTATTTTTTTAAGTAGCATTTTCAAAGTTCAATACTGTTAATATGCTAAAACCATTTTTACTGATTTTAAATTCTATTATACAGTTGTCTCGGCCGATAATGATAATAATAATACATACTTCGTTTCAGTGAAATCCGTTTAGACTCCTTTTTCAAGATACATGTAGCTCTCGTTTCTCGAGAGGTTCATCCAAATCTAAGTCTAGTCAAGTATGTATTTTTAATGATCTTCCTGCTTCGCGTCTTTTCTTTGCTGGTTGTTGCTCTCGCTAACAATAATTATTTAAATACAGAAAAATCAGTTTCTCTAATGATATTCTAATGTGAAATGGAGTGGCTTAGGGGGACAGGAGGAGGGGATGGGGTCGCTATTCAGCATGCTGCTTTCGAAAGTACACTGTATTATGACATTCGGTTCCAAGTAATGTAAAGCTGCTTTTTTAATATTTGAAACTTTTTTTAAATCAGATAGGTCTAGTCTTGTCATTTCACAGCATTTTAATAGCAAGCAAATTTTCAATTTCAACCTAAGAAAAGATTTCCATTTCCATTTAATTTAGCTCTTTAGACTAAGGAGTCCTTTCTGAAATCAGCTTTCCGAGACAGACTAGATCTACTTTCCAAATCTATTTCTCATTAAAAAAAAAATAATCCTTGAAAGCTTTTTCCTATAGAGAAACCGACTTTTCATTCAAACGCTGCAAGCTGAGCAGTAGTACAGTTCCTGCAAATCTCTGATCGCTACTATTCCACCAACGCCATCACTCTTTTACCTTATAAGTAGTCGATCTCTGAACATGACATGTGTCTGAAGAAATCAATGGCCCGTCCACACTTGTATCTCCAAAACATTCCCCATATCACCCATGGGTTTTCCCCAAGTTTCTTGTTTCCCCTTATCCTTTCATTTTGATTCCTTCCCCTTGTTTAGCCCCAGGGTATATCCATCACCAATAAGTACCCGGACGCCGAAATGGTATCCCCTCCAATCTCATGTCATCACTTTTCTTTCTTTCTTTCTTTCTTTCTTTCTTTCTTTCTTTCTTTCTTTCTTTCTTTCTTTCTTTCTTTCTTTCTTTCTTTCTTTCTCTACACCATTTTTTAAACAGGCTTACATCTGTTCTCCCGGTACTGCTGTTCTTTTGTGGAACTTGATTGTAATCTTGAAGTCTACGTGGTCAGAAGTTTGCATCATTTTCAACCCCATAACTTTTTTTTTCTGTTCTCACGCTGACGTTTCTTTTTTAAAATTATTTTTTCAAAGAACTCATATTCAAGTCAAAATAGGAAAATAGTAGGTGATAAGTTCTTTTAAACTAAAACTCCAGCATGTTCCAATCTTCAAATTTTCCACTTCCAACATTTCCCCCAATGATCCAATGAGTCGCAGGCGTACATTAATTTCAGCTGTGTTCATGACATACATTATTTATTTTTGCAGATATTTTTCAGAACTGAAATGTATTACTTTTTATATTTCTTGCTGGTAGAAAATGTAAAAATCAAGAGAGAAGGCTTTCAAAAATCAGGAAAAAAGAAAAAGAACTGTGAGCTGTATTGACAATCCTTATGACAAAAGTGTGTATATGAAAGTTCCAAACATCTTAACTGACCCCACCCAAATTTTGATTCGAGATTTATTCCGTTCGAGAAGGCGCCATAGAACAATATACATTTTAAAAAAAAAAAAAAAGGTCTTTCGTCCTTTGGTTTGAGGAACACTCCGCTTTGTCAGTGTAGAGCAGATNAAGTGCAAGTGTGCGTTCATGTGTGCATGCATGTCCATATCTCTCAATAACTTGAAGTCGCACTTGTCCAACATGAATTTCTTATCACAGATTAAGAAAGTGCATCTCGTCATATCTTACTTCCTACATCCGCAATTCCCTCCCATGAAATTGTGTACAAGAGACAAAAATGAAATCCTCATTTTTATTCTTATGCTTCCCTCAGGCTTACATTCTCATTTCCTTCCTATAATAAAGAGCAAAAAAACCCCAAAAAACCTTACTTCCCATTGTGTACTACAGATCTCTGAGCACATACCCTTGGGTGCTACGTGCATGGCTGTTGGTCCATTTTCAACAAATCACTTCCCTCGACATGACCGCCAATACTCGTCTGAAGATTATCACGTGATCTTCATCTCTAGCTTGTCTCTTTTTCTCATCCGCCATCTTTGCTCGACCTGCTTCCAATTTCCACTTGCAAACAGACAGCGCTGTCCTGGTCGGTGTAGGTAAATATTCTAATGCCAAAATCATTTTATGACAATTTACCTAGGATATGAGTACAGTTTTTTTCTGCTCAGTTCAAGAAAGCCGGAACAACGTCTGCGACCACAAAGCAAACTTTTTTCCTCGTATAGCCTGGTTTGCATTCTAAACACTGCATAATAAAAAAAAATTAAACGTTACGTAAACGCTTAAGCCTTTGACCTGTCAGGCAAACTGGCATAACCCTACCCTTGCATGTTCTTCCATGTTGGTTTTAAACAGTACAGCACCGATCTGGCACACACTACTTTACACACACACACACACACACACACACACACACACACACACACACACACACACACTCTTTTAATCTGACGTAAGCTGAGTATGTATCAGTATTTAAATTTGGGCATACAGTTCTACTTTAACGTGCCAAGAGAAGCAAGAGAGAAGAAATTATCTCCTTGAGAAGGCGACGTTAAGCTCATATTATGCACTGAATTCGTTGTGCATACATCATTTACATTGAATTTTCAAGATGAGTCAGGTGTGTGTGGATGTTCTGTGGTTTCAGTACGGCAGCAATTCATTACTAGAGGTCTTTGTGGACGCTCAAATCCTTGCCCTGGGAAAAATTCCCCGGGAAAACGCTTGATTTCTCCTCCTGGTCATCCCCTAACTACTTTCCTGATTGCCTATCCCCTGAGATAGCGCCCTATGCATTATTAATGCTTTTTGTTATCTACACAAAGGCAGTGGCGTAACGTCATTTGGAGCCATATATGCCAAGGTATCACCTGGTTTATCCAATATTTCATAAAGTGACAGACATCAACTGTTCGGGGAACTGTTGTTTTTATAGAAGAACGCAGCTGGAGATTTGTGTACAATCACACTACTAGCTCTAGCCTTAGGAGCCATTTAGGTATTTTTGATGCTGATGTTTTGTAAAACCCTGATCAAATAACAGCTGTTTAAGCTTGCGTGGTTTCGATCAGGTCAACAATTACCAGAGAAACAGGTGTGGACAAGATGGTCTTCAATAACTATGGATAAAAATAGAATGAGAGAAGTTGGACAGAATAAGGTCTTTTTGGACTCTTTTTCCGCTGGATCGTTGCAAAGTTTAGAAAAAGAAAACAACAACAAACCAACAAAGACTCCCTTAGTCAGCTCAAAGAAATGATGAAAGTATCCTCAGTGCCACAAACAACAAGTTTACAAGTTTAACAAGTTTAACTATTCATGCCTAGACTAATAAGACCGTGCTTGACTTGGCAAACTAAGCCATGAATAATTCGTGACCAGCAGTATTTTCCACACTGGCACAGAGGGTCTACGGTACGCCTCTACACGCAACATTCAGCATTTGAGTAAATTCTTTTATCACTTTCATCCTTAATATAGTCCTGCCCTGAACGATTTACCTTGTTGTCAACACTATGTAACGTAAATAATGTCTCTTGTTTGGAGGAGTTTGCTTTAGGTGTTGTCCGCGTTTCTCATCACTGCGTCGAAGTTCTGGCAATCACAAACACTTTTTATCCTTTTTTTGTTTTGTTTCCATCCTGTTCGTACGGAAGGAAAGTTCAACGCATTCTAAAAGGAAAGACAAATAGTCAGGAAACAGCGTAATGGAAACACATGACAGTATGCAAGGTCTGTATAGTAAAACAATGAGGAGAGAGGGCGAAGCGGTCACTGATCTACCACGCCAGTGTAAAATTGCCATGGAGTCTTTGAAAGTCTCCTTTCTTTCTCTAATCACCACATCAAGAAGAGCCAAGACTACCCATGAAAACCAGCCAAAGCCATATTTCAAAACTAGCATCTTGTCCATCATAATATTCCCCCCACTTGACGGAGCAAACTGTTTTTATGACAGAAACTTGCCTGACGCGTGGATGGCAGTTTCTGTTTTGATTTCTTAATAGCTCTTATTCTCCAAGATGGCTCCAGGAGATGTGAATGAATTAGTGTTTAATGCTCCATAAAGATATGTTTACGGGATCTCTAAATTCTGTAGCATAATGGAAGCTGTGATAAAAAAGAGATACTGACTTTTTTAAAACGTTTGTGGCATTTTTTTAAAGGCAGTAACGGAGAGCGGAATGGCGGTGAGTGTTGGGAATTGACATGGAGCACGGGAACTTAAATTTAGATCTTTCAGCAAAAACAAGTGTGCGCATAACATTAGTTTTTATAATTAAATCCCTTCCTGTTTCTTTGTTAACTCTTTATCACAGAGATTCCTCGTATGCTTCCTGGCATTCGGCATATTGGAAACCCAGGCCAGCTGATGAAAGGCGTAAATTGCAATGTCAGAAAAAACAAAAGTCGGGGAGTAAAGCCTGTTGATTGAAGAATTTGGAGCTGATTGGGTATCGAAAAAATGAACAAGCACACCCTTAGGCTTTCGGTATTCTCAATTTTTGTGTGGCAACGCCTCTCTAAGATAACAAAATATCGTCTTGGAATTTGTAAATTAGGTCAAAATTACTAATGGGTCATTTTCCTCAAATGCAAAGAACAGTAACTCTAGAACCACGCTCTGAGAGTAAAGACCTTCGGATCGTTTCCTGCGACTTGGCTTTGTTAATCTGAGAACCAGCAATAAACACGTTGACAACTACACAGATTTGTGCTTGCGCAAGAACATGTTTTTGTGATATCAAAAGCACTTTTTAAGTATTTTCAAAGTGATACCATCTAAACGATAACATTGGCAAATTCATGAAATTAACCAAGTCAAAGAACAAAATACCGCACGCTCAGGTTACCGACACCATCCAGTAGTTGCATTTATTGCCTTCTTAAAATATTAATTTAGGTTTTTGCAATTTGCCTTTATCGCTAGATGGGGTGCGAAATTTATCTCGAAAAAGCAAAGTACCTGTGAGAATCCTGGGGTTGGATTTTAGTAGATGATATGTTGAAATAAATCTACAATCAACGACACTGGGCATACAGGGGAGAACGTGAAAATGTGCCTAAACATCGGGTGCGCCATCTAGCGGATTCAAGAGAGTTAATTTCAAGGAAATGTCATAATATGAAATCGAAGTTTCAGCTGTAAGCTCAAATTGATAATAATATCATTGTACTTTCAAACGTTTTTAATTCTTTTATAGAGTAGCTTGATTCTTTTGTACATAATAATACAGCCAGATCTTCCCTGCCTTCGTGGTAGTGTAAAACTACAGAGTATTTCATCGCCGTGTTTCAAATACTTAATATGGTAGGCTCCTTTGTTAACCTTGTCACTGTAAACACAAAAACACGGTACTTGTATGTAGGAAGCACAGTCTGTGCAAAGCAAATAGTCTGTGACTGTTGTCACAATAGCCTAATTATTATAAGGGAACTGATAGCATTGAACATGGAGAGNGGGGTGCGAAATTTAGCACGAAAAAGCTAAGTACCTGTGAGAATCCTGGGGTTGGATTTTAGTAGATGACATGTTGAAATAAACCTACAATCAACAACACTGGGCATGCAGGGGAAACCGTGAAAATGTGCCTAAACATCGGGTGCGCCATCTTGCGGATTCAAGAGAGTTAATTTCAAGGAAATGTCATATGAAATCGGAGTTTCAGCTGTAAGCTCATATTGATAATAGTATCATTGTACTTTCAAACGTTTTTAAGGTAGAACTAGTGGCTAGGGTGCTAAAATCACTATTTATTGACTGATTCTCTTATAACTTCGCATGTGCCATCAATATGGAATGAAAGTTTTATTGATGTAATTTTTTGCATAAATTATGCAATTTAGACATTCAAGATGGCTACCGGAATACTTAAAATACAAATGAAATTTCATGCTGGCCTATGACCTCAAATATTGATCAATTACTTTGAAATTTCAGACATTTTACTTTTATGTTGCTGCAGGACCCCTAGAAGAATTATTAGTATATTCCTAAAAAAACAATGTTTACAAATATTTGCCTTCGTGGTAATGTAAAACTACAGTGTATTTCATCGTCGTGTTTCAAATACCTAATATGGTAGGCTCCTCTGTTAACCTCATCACTGTAAACACAAAAACACTGTATGTAGGAAGCACAGTCTGTGCAAAGCAAATAGTCTGTGACTGTTGTCACAATAGCCCTAATTATTATAAGGGAACTGATAGCATTCAACATGGAGAGTCAATGGCAAGAGGTCCCATCGTTATTGAGATTGGTGGCCTTAAAAGCCTGGATTCTTTTGTCATATACAGCTCAAAAGCAGCACCGATGTGTGAAAATTGGCAGAATTAAACTAAACGTGTATCCATGAAACCGATCAGAATATCTGTATGTGCGTGTGTGTGTGTGTGTGTGTGTGTGTGTGTGTGTGTGTGTGTGTGTGTGTGTGTGTGTGTGTGTGTGTGTGTGTGTGTGTGTGTGTGCGCGTGTGCGCATGTGCATTTTTCTGGATCTGAAAACGTGTCTTTACAATTCAAACTTTCCTTGGCCTTGAGCGAGATAAATTAATAAGAAACACCAAAAACGCAGCCTTGATTGGGGACATCTCAAGCACAGTCATGGCCAAAGCAGGCTATTCCGGGTTCTTTTTCATATGGATTCCGACTATTTACATAATATAATTCGATAATACATTTTCGCTCTAATCTAATCTGACAGGCCCGAAAAGCCGAAGAAATGATTCAAATTAAGCATTTCTATGGGAGATTTATATCTGTTGATTCGAGTTATTTGACATGAAGAATTTTTTTTTTTTGTGGAGTTTAATTAGGAATTATAAAGCTGTGTCAAGGCGAACATCTCACATTTTTGACGTGCCGAGCTTTATGTGTGTAAAATAAGTATGGTAATGTTTAGAAATAATATTCCTTCATCTGCTTAGATGACCTTGGAAAATTCTCTCCCCCCTCCCCCCCTTTTTTTTTTCCCCTCTGATGACTGGGGGCGCCTTGTACGGTTTATGAATGCCAGCCAACTTGTCTTTAGCGTAACGTCAATAGCTACATAGACCTAGTGCTTACACTTGCTGTAAAAATGTTTATAAAGAAAGTCACTGTGAAGTACTAGAATGGCTGGATACTCTTCAAGATCTCCGTAAGATTTAGAAATGCCAGTCCACCTGTTCCTATTAGAGTAACGGCTTTGATTACAAAGCCCTAACACATGTGCTTTTCATTTTTTGTTTATTGTTTAATTTTTGGTAATAGTTTTTGGATGCTTATATATCATGTTGTCATCAGCTATTAAACTTTTTTTTGAATTTTGAATCTTGAATCTTGTTTAACTGGGCCTTATGCGTCATTTTTTGGATATTTCCCTCATGACAAATGAGGACGTTAGAAATGGATGCATCACGGCATGGCTAATGATGTTAGTGTCAAGCAAAAGGCCTAAGAGAGCACACAAAAACAAAAAAAAATGTATACATAATGGGGACTAGAGTGCGCACGAAAATATATCATTTGGCAGTGTGCAGCAAGCTTATGACGATTATAACGTTGCCGTGAAATGCTAGAATGATTGCAGAATCTCCTTCCAGTCTACGTCCAATATGAGAATGCCAGTCCACTTGTCCTTATTAGTGTAATGTCAGTGATAACGAATACTGGTGCTGACCCGGTGTGACAATGAAGGCAAAGAATCTAGTCACGTGACACAGATCGATACCAATAATTGTCAGGACCGTTAACTTCTCCACAGCCCCAGTCCCCCACCACGAGGTCTGGGCAAGATCAAACCCCCTGATATTTTCGTCCTGGTATGATCAAATCTTCTAATTCGCGATCTGGTGAAGCGGACTTTCCCTGAATCACAATAATATGAGAACGGTTTGTGTAACTATGAAAATATTACCAGCAAACAGCGTCCTTAATGACCATCTTCGTTTATCGAGACTCTTTGCAGCTCTCTGTGGAGTTTTAGGATAAGGCGGATTTGACTGTTATCACCATGATCCAACGGTTGATACATGGGCGTTCAGTTTATTCAAGAACTTGGAGTCTCCCTTCCTATGTAACTGTGAAGGGGTTAGGATTTGATATTACGGCCATTGACATTAACGCGCCACGTTTTATAACTACAGATATGGGCAGAATCAAGACTTTGAAGAGTAACCCATGTCCGAATAAAAACTGAATTCGAATACATTATTGGTCATAAGGGCATTTTGTCCAGCTTTAAAAACAAACAACAAAACAACAGACCATATTCCTTCTACATTTTATACACGTAGGTATCGTTTCAGTTTATACTGTACTTGCCTGTTCGCTGCATAAATGATTGCAGAAAAGAGGCAGCAAATCTTTTTTTTTCTTGGTTTTTGAGGAGGGAGGGACACAATAGCACATTTGCACAAACTCATAATTACGGTGTCGGCACAGTATATCATTAATTGATTTAGAAAATGACAAAATGTCTACGTGATACAAATCCATTTATGTAACCCACACTTTACATAGACGAGGGTTACACAATGAGGACGAAATTCATAACAGAACTCTCTTGTTTTTTTTTTGTGTCTCCTTTCACTTTTGCACCTCTGTTGATACCTTACTTGAGGACTGAAGTTATAGACTATGCTATAAAGAGATGGTGAAACAAACTTCGTCAGCATGGTGGGTGTAGGCGAAAAGGATATGCGGGGTACGGCTGTATTGTCATAACGTTTTTCAACAGATTTCCTTGAACGTAGCCGCAGGCCTAACACTTATACACTGAAAACGTATCTGGAGATACCTTACTGCCCAGAATGGCCAGTTCAACATATTGTTCCTATTCAGTATTGCACAAGCTTGCATTATGTTAGCACCAACTTGCCTGTTGAGCAAAGGCTGCCTGTTGTCTAGGTTTCGTGTTATTTGGCACACTAGATCATGGGCAAAACGACAGTGAACGCACCCTTTGACTAATTTAAGAGCTGAAGCCGAGGTCTGAGGTGGGGATTTGTGTGGTATTTTGTTGACACACGGCGCAACGTTGATGATTGATGAGAAAAAGGGAGAGGGGATCAGGATTATTAGGAGAATAAAGTATGAAAGAGAGAGCGCCAGGGAGAGAGGAAATGGAAAGAAAGAGAGAGAGAGAGAGAGAGAGAGAGAGAGAGAGAGAGAGAGAGAGAGAAAGAACGAGAGAGAGAAAGAGAGGAAAAGAGAAAGAGAGAAACAGGCGTACACTGTTGACAAAATTTTGGTCACCGAACGGGTAGAAATGTCAGGACTTACTTCTAGATGCTTTCAGCGCTTGAGACAGAAGAACTGAACAAAAGGTGAAAGACAAGTGAGTTGTTAGTGAAAGGAGAAAGAGAGAGAGAGAGAGAGAGAGAGAGAGAGAGAGAGAGNGAGAGAGAGAGAGAGAGAGAGAGAGAGAGAGAGAGAGAGAGAGAGACAGAGACAGAGACAGAGAGAGACAGAGACAGAGAGAGACACAGAGAGACACTGCTGACACAATTAAGCCCATAAGCAAACAGACGTAAGCCTATCACAAAGTGAGTTACGCGCACCTGCAGTAACTCTTCTTTGCCCCCATAAAAGTGATTCACATTGACGCCATCTTGGATTTTCTCGCTAATATCTTCCTCCTTTGACCATATTACTCCTGTGAAAAAAAGGTGGGCAAAATGATGCCTGTACAAGAGCATCGAAGAACTGACCTGATTTGATTTGGACTGACTGGAATTGGCCTCGTTTTTTTTATTTGTCCTAAAAATTATAGATCTACTACTTGTAATATATAACTCTCCACCAATCTCTCTCTTAGGTATGAGCTGTGATTAAATTTACCCACTTCGGTTGTTGAGTTGCAGATTTTTACTAGACACATTCAGTTAACATTCTGTACGTTTTCTGTACCGCGGTGCTTTTTGTTTGCTTTATAATATGTCTTATATTACTAGAATATATTTCGTCCAAAATTGTGCAGAAATTTGGCAGCGAGGATAAGTGGAGAACTATATTTTTTAGGTGCAGTATAATGAAGATGAAGCAGACAGACGGGCTATATTCTAAATGTCCATGAGGGTGTTCTTGTGAGAGCACGGGCCGCTTCTGGATGCAAAACATGTTTCGACATGTCGCATGTGAGGCATCCTCAGTATAATGTAGAGCCATGTTTACGTGGCTGTTGCTTCTTTTGGATCTTTACTGTCCTTCATTCTGTGCTTCTTTCTATGGACATATTCTGCAAATGCTAAGGCCCAACACAATATTATGCTCCGAGGGGAAGCTGAGAAAACTACTGAATGCCCTGGCCTGCCGGGACAGTTATAATTTTGACAATAAAAATGATAATGTAAAATCGAGTGTTTAGGGTTTAGGGCAGGGATAAGGTAGGGTTAAGGAGGAAACATCAACCTTGGGACATTCACTGGAATTAGCTTTTTCTAGGAACTCTCTCAGTCTCTGTTCTCTGATCCTGTCCCTGATGTTAAACTAAGTACTAGGAAGAAAAACCCCGTACTAGGTAGGAGAACCTCGTGATAGTGATCATGGAATTACGTCTTGTCGTATCCTTTTATCCCTTCTCTCCACTTATAAAGCCTCTC
>JAWQUT010000298.1:835880-874647 GCA_033807755.1 Ellobium chinense | reverse complement strand
GCTATCAACCCTGCTTTTTCCAGTTCTAAGTTTAAGCAAGGTCTCCAGCATTTTAAGACCTGGCCTTGTCAAAGGACTTAAGTTTTCTCTCTAGTACATGTAACAAGAAAAGCCTGGGCTTAAGCTGAGGTCCCATTCCAAACTTCGGGCCAGTTTCAGCCAGGATGGAAAACACAATGCCAGGATTGCCCTTAAGAATGATCCAGGCCCAAGGGCATCTTATGTGATTTTTTTTTTTCTTTCCTCTTCTCTTTTTCTTTGCTGTTTCCCTTTCATATTCCTTCTTATATTTTCTTTCTATACTTCGTCCTCTATCTTTCCTTCTCCGTTTTCATCCAAATCGTTTTCCTCCTTCTTCCTCCTATCTCGTACCATATTCCTCTGTCTCTCCTCCTCCTATTCCTCCCTTTTCTCCTGTTCTTTTTCCTATGTTGCTGTCGTTTCTACCTCCTCTTCCTCTTTTTCTTCGTCGCCCTGTCCCTCCTCCACTTCTTCCTTCTCTTCCTGCCTGCCTTCATATCTTCCTCTCTCTCTTCATCCATATCTTCCTGTTCCTTCTTCTTTTCCTCCTCCTCTCCTTCATTCCTCCCTCCATCTTTTTAATCATCTCCCTTCTCTCTTACTCCTCTTATTCCTCTTTCTCTTCTTCTTCCTCCTCATCTTTCCAGACTTCTTTCTCCTTCTCTCCTTCCTCCATTCCCCCCGGCTTGTTCTGTCTCTTCCTCCTTCTCTATCTCCACGTAATCCACCTCCTCTTTTTAATCATCCCCTCCCACTTTCCTCTTCCTGCTCCCCTCACCCCCTACTTTCCGTCCTATAGCAAGGCAACCGCTGCCCGCCCCCTCCACTTCCCTCCTGTTTTACGGCCACCCTCATTGTTTTAAGCATTTCCCTCACGCAGTGGTTTTCAGATCTGTTTATTGAGCATGGGACTTCAGTGAGGCTGTGCTTAGGTCGATACGATCTTGAGTACACACGATACTGGCCCTCAGCGTGACTACTCACTTCCAAACCTGAATTAGTCGATATTATCGATACCGCCATTCTCATATTTTCTGAAATACCTTCATTTATACGCACAGTTAATTTTGTCAAAGGCCTTGATTCCACTATGACTTCAGATGATGCTAAACAAGGTTTATACCAATAGTAAAGCTAACAAAATTTGAATGAAAATTTCTTTAGAACATCCACCACAGACAGTACTGTGTGGTGAAATAATTGTGACGTGACAGTATCGATATCGTCTATTGCCGATACTAAAATAGTGAGTAATTCACTTTACCAAATATTCCAAAATATTGACTAAACCACTGCTCTAGACCACAGCACATGGTGGCTCGAATGAATCTCTTGGGAGCATAAGCTACTTAGCATGCAAACAAAGTACTTGGCTCTCCTTGCGTACTACAAGTGCTCATTAGATCGAATTATCCGGAGGAAGCCGCCCACATTTCTACCCTTAGACTTTACAAAGGTTGAGAAAACAATATGGAGACAAGGAAGATGCGATAATGACAAGAATATAGTTACTGAGCTCAAGCAACATCCTGTTGTATATAAACAAATAATACAAGAGTGACAGTAAATAGTTCTGTTGTTTATTACTGTGAGCAGACAATAAACAGTACTGTTGATACCAGTGAACTGGCACGATATTTTCTGCTTAGGATGTTGACTGTCAAGTAGACATATCAAGCTGCTTCTGCTATATCCCTGAAGCAAAATATATAGTTAATATAATAATATATAGTTATATGCAGAAACGTCCAGAAATTGAGACCAGATATCTTTTAAAAAAAAAGGAAAACGCAATGACTGTCTTGTGCAAAATTTTGGAGCTCGGAGTTTGCCGGGAAAGATATATATCAAAAGTGTAATCAAAGGCGAAGACGCGAACTGTAGCTCAGACTGCGCCTTGGGGCTAAGGTAGTCCCGCCCAGTAGTTTGGACACCGCTTATTTATACGTTGTTCGTAGGGATAGAAATATAGACAAGACAATAAGGAAGGAAGAAAACGCCTCCGAGCTCTAGATTCTTCTTCCAGAACTAAATCTCCGTGAAGCCACCTCCGACAGCTTGGGGACAGTGCCATGCATACCAAATGAAGATTTCTCTCACACAGTGAGTGCTCTTTCACCATCTTCCCTTGCTCCAGTCGCACCGGTCTTCACATTATCCATTCATTGTATTGTCTGTGAGCCCGACGAACACTGTCTTACAGAGGTACTCAGCCGACATACTTGAGGACTGGCTGGACCAGTTTTTTTGAGTCAGCATTGATCTACGGAGATCACATTGTAGCCACAAAGTCCACGCTAGTCACCTATTTATGCTAGCCACCCCTTCCTTTAAGCTGGCGATGCAGATACCATAGGATGAAGACGAGTGCATCAAGGAGTTAACCTTACTTGTATACTCATCGGAAGTTAGTGACACACAAGGAAATTAATCATTGAGTACTCTTCGACATAATCGATCTTTATATGGCAAAGAGTTATCTACCTGCTGTTTATTGACCGAACATTACAAACACGGTCACTTTTGGAATCACTGTTGTTCTTAGATTAAAGACTAGTATAGTCTGACCTGAGTTCTTCAAAAGAACGACTGAAATTCAATGGCCCCGATGAGATCGGACAATATAGAACAGGAGCTAGCTACTCCAGAATGCTCACCGGAAACTGAAGACACTGAATAACTTTCTAGTATCTTTATTATGTATGCTCCACCATGCTGCATACTTGCTACTTGTTGCCGGAAACATTATCATAGCATTCCGGACATGTCCATAGGTGCTTCGATCCCCATACCAAACGCCTTCTCAAGGAAAACAAGCTAATTGTGCCGGTTGACATTTAGTTGAGGGCAGTTCTATTTCTTCTAGCGAGCCTACAAATCCTACCACTTCGTTTCAAACACCTATCACATTCATTCGACTCACTACATAGAACAGCCAAAGTCAACTATAATGAAAATTATTTTTTTTATGGAACAACCATTGAGTGTCATCTCAAGTGAAGTGATATTGTTTCGTGTTGAGGGCAGAGCGACACCAAGGGTGGATACTGCGTTTCATATAGACTAGCAAATCAACCAATCCGAGCAATATGACAAACATATTTAGCAATGATGTAGACCTGGTTCAGACAGGGCCAGACAAAAGGGAATCAAATGACCAAATGCTGGAAATAAGTCAAGACTAGTACACAGAGGGATATAAAGTTTTGGAAACCGGAAAGCTTGGTCTTGATATACTGTGGAACATGAAGTAATTGGTAGTCCAGGGGGAACAACAGAGCGAGAATTAAGATACTGTACAAAGAGAGACAAATCTGACAATGACGCACACTGAATGGTCAGCTGACAGATTGCTGAGAGCGAGAATTAAGATATTGTACAAAAACAGATACATTATTGACAATGACGCAGACTTTGTCAAATGACAGAGTGCGGAAAGCCGTGCTCGAATCAGATAAAAGAGTAACATTATGTTTTAGAAATTGAAAAATATGACCTAGAAAGACCACCAAGATTATGGTACGGTCGGGGAGGAGAAATAATTTTTTTCCTCCATTTAGACATCGAGTATAAGATGACAGGCAATCCTGACCGAGAATGTATTAATTAAATGTCCGCAAAGGTCCACAGGATGTCTTGGCGTCAGTCTTAAACTGGAGAGCATCTTGTTTGTCACTGGTCATTACCGAACAGTCTCTTATTGCATTTCTGGACAAGCTCCACAGTTATTTTTCTTCGTCTTTCATTTTCCGGTCTCTGTTCGAGTTGTTTTGGTGGGTGTTCCTATTTTACATTTGTCCTCGGCATCTGTTGGTATGTTGAGTTCCCTGTCTGAGGTTCTGAGTGAATATATTGTACTTCTACTACCCACGTATTTTGTATCTTGTTTACGTGCTTGTGTATTCGTATGTTACAACTACCTTTAAGAATATAGTTTGGAAGCAGCCTGTATTGTCTGAGGTCCTGAGGGTTAAGTGTAGATGGCTGTTTACGTGATGTACTATTATGTATCTAAGATTCCGTTTACGTGATTGTGTACTCTTCTGTTCCATCTACCTTTAAGACTATAGTTTGGAAGCCGCCTGTACTTATCATTGCACAAGATACAGAAGAGTTCCTTTCACGCTCTAAAATGACTGCCCAAGAGGAGCAATTTTGAATTACATGACCCAGCTATGGGACAGAGTTAAACTGATCGAACAAACGCCAATTATCATGATGCTTAATCTCATTTCTTGTTATTGCAAACCTTAGTGCCCCCCCCCCCCCCNNCAAAAAAAATTAAGAGAGAGCTAATCCCCGAACTTTTTCTCTTTTCCTTTTCCTTCTCTTTTCTACTGGGAATCGATGTTATTTATGAGCAGTTAAAATCACCCTGTGTGCCAAATAATGGGCTTCAGATAGTGTCATTTGGCCATTGTCAGGCCGGAATCGGTCAACAATGGGCAGTCTGATTGCGTCGAGCCGAATCTTTCATTTATTATGATTGCGTCGATTCGGCCCGCCGGCATTTCTGATTTTTGTCCATAAATTTCCTCAGCCATATAGTACCCATTTCGGAAGGGAGGTAACTGGGACAGGGAATCTACTTAAAGGGCGATAACAATGTGGCAACTGGTTTTACGGTCTTTCCGCAGACATAGCGGCAAGAGAACAACCGATGTTGGCTCAATTGGCGGTTGGAAAAAAGCAAAGGGTATGAGCAGTGCTGCTGTAGGAAGATTGGTTCAAGTCGTGAGCAAAGTGCGATCAGTTCTAGGGATTGTTTGTCACTGTATGTGGATGTTAATATGTCCACTCTCAGATTCGCGAAACCCGTTCTGTATGTGTTATGCGCGCGAGCGCACACACACACACACACACACACACACACACACACACGCACACGCACACGCACAGACACTATCCTCCTCTGTCCATTGTTCAAGGGGTATAATTTCTTTCTGCGTGTTCTAAATACTTGTTTGATTCATGTAGATGTTTTTATTCAAAGATGAAAATGGGACACAAAGTCGTAGCTTCATCTACGGCAATCTACGAGTTTCTCATGATAATGCAGTAGTCGCATGTGATTGCGTTATTTTCCAGGTCTCATTTATGTGAAATTTGCCGTTACAGGTCAACACAAACGATTATTATGGTGACTACCATTGTGTTCCATTTCTGTAACTTAATCCATTTCTTAGATCTTCCCCTTTCCTTCTCTTAACCACCGACAAACGCTTACTTAAGGCGAAATCGAGTCGCATCAATAACTATGAGCACATTGATAACGAAAGCGATGAAAACAAACTCTGAAGATGGATGACATGAATTTGTGGCAAAATCTAAAGGAAGGAACTGTTTGACATTGTCCCCGTCTCTAGTGCACGTTGACGGTTACAATACAATTTGCCCAGCAAATGGATGAGACGCGATAATTTCAGATTATGAATAAGGTTAAGGTGAAAGAGGCAGGCCAGGAACACAAATCATACGAAATAATGTTTGGAGTAACGGAGCTGTCAACCTGGCTTAGCACTACAGAGGAGTCAGCGAAAGAAAGATGCTTCCAGGAGAAGCACAAACCAGGGAAATCGCCACTTGCTTACTCTCCAATCTCTTCCCAGGACTACTCTTCATATCAGATTTTGTGGGGCCGCCTCTGCGCACTCCCAACGCTGACCAGTGAATTTATGCATTATTGTGTAAATTGCCGCATGTGAATAAAGAACCCGATAGAAAGAAAAAAAAAAAGGAAGAAAAACTTGCAAATGATCATGATCTCCTTTTTTACGACCTCTATCATATTTGGTAAATAGGATGGGAAGATCGGGGAAAAGAACAGGAAAGCAAAGACAAGCAAACATGAATAAGAAACACAGAAAGCCAATGAAGAAAGGCGGAGGAATTCAGAATGCAGCCACAACGAAAATTAAGCCAGTATCATTTTCATAACAGGAACTGTAATATGAATTTTATAAAGATCACGATGAGAATATGTAGGCTATAAGCAAGATCTACTGCACTCTTACACATTGCCCGTATTCATGTTCATAATCGTACTCTACAAATTAGATCAAATACAAATTTTGGTATTATTTTGTTCAGCATTTTTGGCCAGTTCTGATGAAACTAAAAAAAAAATTAATAACGCAGCAATTTAACGAGGAATTAGGCATCTTTGTGCCAGTACAAAGGCTGCATATGAGTTCGTATTTGTCTCCGAGCTTCGTTCAAGTTATACATCACCATTAACAAAACATGCTGTCAGTGGACTTGCCAGAGGAAAAGAGGAACACGGAATGTGAAACTTAAGCTTAGCATCACTGCAAGAACAAAGATAATCTTTGTAGAACAGCAAAAGTGCCTTTTTAGAACAGCAAAAGTGCCATTTCAGAACAGCAAAAGTGCCTTTTTAGAACAGCAAAAGTGCCATTTCAGAACAGCGAAAGTGCCTTTTTAGAACAGCAAAAGTGCCAACAACACGACAAATTGCAATAAGCACGTCTAAAGTAGTGTAGGGGAGAGTGGGGTGTGTAGATTACAACTGCAATCGTATACTGTATACTTTGCATAATGTAAACGCCATTTCCATGGATTTGCCCACCACTATGTACCAGATATTACAGCAGCATCAGCGTTTAAGTACCCACGGCTGCCGTCTGCTTCCCAACCCCTTCTTCTGGCCTACGTCCCTCCCTCCCCCTCCCTTCCCCCCACACAATACCCCTCACCTCCATCAGGTAAAGTGCATAAACCTTACTTGATCGTAAAGAAAGAAACTACAGCAATGATAATAAACAAATAAAAGTACACATAATGCAAATGTTTGATCTGTGAATTGCATCGGAGAATTCAAACCTAGTCCAGATTTCAAAGCCAATTATTGCAAGGTTGACTAGACACTGTACTTATCGTCCAGCTTATGTATGTTTCATAAGCAACAATCGGTCGAGAATTTCCGTTTTTGTTCCCAGACGTGTGCCGTCCGTCATGATGTGCCACCCTTATGTTGGTTATTTAAGCACTTTTCAATACGGCACTATATGTTTTGGCTAGAGGCCATGTTAATCATGGACGGTAAAGGGGGAGCCCAGAGGTTTGGGAGGGAGACCAGAGAAGGGGAATGTATAAGTGACCAGTCAGCGATCAGCTTGTAACAGTAGATGTCTAACAAGTGGCCATGTGATATGGGGTGGTGCAAGACATGAATGTGAATCATAACTTATATACGAATCCTATACCATACGCTGAGATTCAGATTATTCCAAAGCATGGCAGTGTGATTCATGAGATCGATCTCAGCGAAGAATATCGGATCCAGGGTACGGATTTTCAAGTCGGGTACCGAATCTTCAGCTTTCAACTTGGCGTGAAACAACAAAGCGGAAATTTTACTATACCATGTGGGTGCTCTTCTCTCTCTCTCTCTCTCTCTCTCTCTCTCTCTCTCTCTCTCTCTCTNTCTCTCTCTCTCACTCTCTCTCTCTCCTCCTCCTCCTCCTCCCCCCCAAAAAAACCCGTCATTAAAAAAAAAAAGTGTGTTAAACCATTTTGTGAATCACCCCATTTCAGCAACTGGGAAACTAGACTGCCCCGTTCATCATGAAATGTCTATTTCGCTAGGGGATACAGTATTTATCCACTACTTTGAATCTATAAAAATCAAACATTATGCTTAATTTTTTGAAGTGTGCGCTAACCGATAGTTATTTATGACGGGTAGTATACAGCTTTATTCATCTCTTCATATTATTATGATCAACTTTAGCTGGTTGTTCATTGGTACATAATGAACATTTGTAAATAAGAGTTAAGTTACCAAGCTTGGCCATTCCACGAACGGAGCAGAGTTTTGGTGCTCTTTTCATGAATGAGGTCAAAATATTGAAACATTGCACGTAATGAGCAATGGACTGGATATTTCACGAATTGGACAGTCAAGTTTGCCTAGGGGGGCTGTTCCACGAATTGCATAACATTGTTTAGAAAGAGACTGCGTGCATATACTTAGGATCGAAATTCACAATTCGCAGTCGACTCTGAATTCACAACAAAGAATCTGCTGGCATTTCAGACAAAGAATCGAATTTGTCCGAGTCTAGCTGCAACCTGATGACTCCTAGCGTCCAACAAGCATTTTCGGTTGTCTGGGTGCCTGATGCTACTAACGGATAACAACCTTTGACGCTTGATTTCAATCCATGTAATTCTGTTAGACAGCAATTTCTTCCATCATCTTCAAACGCGCATAGTCCTAGAGTAATCAAACGGTGAAGATTGGGGTAAAGGGGGTGGGAGTGGGCAAGGAGCAGAGAGAATATCGAAAGAAATAAGGAAATGTTTAGCCTGGATATTTATAAACATGAGTTTTTAGCTTCCGGGTGGCTGAAGGCAGGGATTACTTGTATGCTATAAAATATATAATTTACCACCCAGTGTTCCGTAGATTGCACGGAGAATAATTGTTATTGTGTCTGTATGGCTACCCCAAATTTATGGACCAGACTTCTATGAGAAACCAAAATTCCGTTATTTTTTGTTTTATTATTGGAACTTTTATTTTTTTTTTAGGGGGCGGTAGAGGGAATGGTTCGATAAATTCTTCCACTCTTCGCCTGCACATTTGTTTTTAGGAAATAGTTCAGTGGCTTTGATCCGTGCTGTAGGGTGGAACAGGGCGACCGCCATAAGGCGCCCTGGGACGCATGGTTTGTGGTTGTCTGGGGCATTTGCTAGAAGAGGCATTTTAATACTCTGCACAAATAAAATAATATTCTGTGTTGGACGGAGGAAAGCGAGGGCAAAATAAGCTAAAAGGACGTTTCCATGGAGTTATTTATGAAAAACCACAAAAAGGTTGACATTTATTGGCCATAGAAGCTTTAATTTTCTTCTCAATACGCCATAATGAATCCGCAACAGGTCGCAGTGGTCTTTGGCGTAGAGTACAAAGACAGTTCGTAGAGAACGTTTCGTTGTTCTCATTGTTTCTGTTGTTGATGTTATTGTTGTTGGTGTTGTTATAGTTATTGTTGCTGCTGCTGCTGCTGGTTTTGTTGCCGTTATTATTGTTATTGTCGTCGTTTTCTTCGTTACTTGGTACCGTTACATCAATTTGCGGAGCTTCTTATTAGAGTGTATCATATGATATTATAATGATATTAATTGATATACCGTGTCCTCGTTAACTATCTCTCTCTTACAACAATGGCTGTGTATCATAGAGATCGCTACTATCCTTCCATTCCCGCAACAACAGTGTGGCCAAAGAGGTAAAGCGCTTTTCTCTTGATGTGAAAGGTACTGGGTTCGAATCCTGATGCTCGCTGCAAGTTTCTCCTAAAGCATTTCAGCAGTATTTAAAAGACACTTCTCATGCCGACGGTCTAGCCGGGATCAAAGTATTTTAAAACCTAACATAAACAAATTCCTTCCAATTTTTCTCCCACCTCTCATTTCCCACAACACCAGACGAAATAATAGCGATTAATGTAAAGGGAGTATTAGAGCGACACAGGTTTGTAAATGCAATTTTGTTGACTTTTTCTGCTTTCAATGCTGCATTCACAACGTCAGAGATGTTTCCTCCAGAAGGTCCCCCCTTCTCTTGAGTTCCTGTGCGCAGCCCCAGAGTTTAGTGGTTAGTTGGGCTACCTCAGGTGTATTGACTTCATTTGAGAACACTAAATGTGGCTAATCTTGATTATCAGTGGGGCACAACGGCCCTGTAAACAATATCTCCCGAATCAGTGATCCTGTGCTAAAAAAGGCCAGTAATGTCCAATAACAGTGGCCTCCTGATGCCCTATACTGATGATCCTGTTTAATCGCAGCTGCGTGGCAACATGAAAAAGATTGCGATTAAGATTAAGTGCGATGATCTAGTGACCTTTATGTAATAGAAAATAATTTATTCTGTTTTTTTTTGTGTTTTTGTTTGAGTTTTTATGATTAAGAGGGACTTGCGATACAACCAAATGTTGCACTGTTTCATGATCATCTTCATGTAACAAGCTTTTTAAATTAATTTTTATATGCGTGATAGTGCAGAGACACAATACATAGAATCTAACCATATTACTTGATTTTCATTGTTTCGTTGCGTGCTATAGACAATGGAACTGACCTGATGTATTTATTAGCTACACGTTGCGGTCTCAGGGGATGGTCAGTGTTATCGAAAGCGATTGCCATCACGTCTAAGTGTGTGAGTGAGTCACTTCAGTTTGTTTCTTTGCTGCAAATGAATGAAGTCTTTTGCATTTTGATGAACCCTGCATCATATATATGGCACATAGACCTACAGTAAACCCCTGATAACACGATCACTTTTCGGACTGAGTAGGTTAGTTGGCTGTATCCGTGTACTGCGTTAACCGTACTGCTGGACAAGACAAGGCCTGTAACGGAAGTTAAACGATGGTATTATTACGAGCATATTTGCATGTTTCAATCCTCTTTTGGAGCTAGCGCGTGAAAGCATTAATGATCAGTTTGTGTAATGCTGTTTAAGAGCAATTCGTGTTCGTGTATTTAGAGTGATTGTGAGAGGAATGGATGTGGATTGTGTGAAACATGTTTTATGAAGTATGAATACATACAAGTATCAGGTTTGATGTAACTCACTCGTGTGCAGTTTTTACCTCTGTAAAGCCCCTTGAGCTTTTTGAGGGTAAGACGCTATAAAAATCACATTTAATGATTTATTATTCACAGTAGTAGTAGTAATAGTAATTTTGTAATAGTAGTAGTAGTGATAGTAGTAGTAGTAATAGTGGTGGTGGTAGTAGTAGTAGTAGTAGTGGTTGTAGTAGTGGTAGCCGCAGTAGTAGTGGTAATACTTATTGAGAAAGTATTCGCTGTAGCTTAAATGCAGTTGGAAACCCACTCAAGAAAAATGTCCCGTGGGGTCAAATCGATCCCAATCCCAGCATACAAGATAGAAGCCCCAGTCGGAGTCATGCGAACAAACCACGACTAGAAGACACCAGTGAGCGTCTAAGGTTAATGTTGCATTGATGCCTCTGCACTGATCTCGTAAGGAGCTAGATATATGTGGGCTTAGCCTCTATCCCGGCTTTCCTCACGTTGAAAGCAACCTGATCTGATGGCTTATTGTAAAAAGCCGTGAAAGGGGGGACAACGGACATTATCACTGATCGAGTAAAATATCCACAGATCAAAATCATTGGTTTGAGGGATTACCATTTGATTAAAAAAAAAAAATAGGAAATCATACAAGCATTCATACTTCTCAAAAAGTCTCAATGTTTTTAAAATTTGTTTATAGAGTGATTTGTTTTGTTTTGATTTCTATAATTTTGTACTGTCCCTCTGCTAAATAATACATTTGCAATCAAAGTTAAAGTGGCCTCCGTCGATTGGTACCCAAACTTTGTCACTATTTTTATCAATCAGCCACATTTAATAGACAGAGGAGATGGAAGAAGCGAGTTGAAAAAAATTGGAAGGGAGGCACGGGTGTTGTGGAGGGGGCGGGGGGGGGAGGTATCAACCAAACCAACAACCGTTGTTAGTGTGTACTGTAGTGGTCGTCCTGTCCAGTGTCCTGGAACTGGTGTGAACATAAGCAATGCTGACCTAGATCCCTTCCTTTCTCATGACCCTTCTCTTCAAAGCTGCAATATTTACTCGCATGACAACGACTGCCCCCATTGTTAAAGCCTTGATGAGGTTTCTGTATTGTTCCCTACTACAATCATTCTTTTTCCCTCCCATTTCCATCTCTCTCTCTCTCTCCCTCTCTCTCTCTCTCTCTCTCTCTCTCTCACACACACACACACACACACACACACACACACACACACACACACACACACACACACACACACACACACACACACACACACTCTCTCTCTCTCTCTCTCTCCCTCTCTCTCACACACTCACTTTATCTACTCTGGTTTTATCAATCTTCCCTCCGGGGTTATTTTGCTCATCTTCACTTGATCCTGCGCGCGTGTAATAAATGCATTGCATGAGAAACTCCTTGGCTCCAGGGCGGGACAATAAGATTGTCCTGATCAAGCCTTCATTTACCTTCTAGCCCAATAACAACAATGCCATCACGTTGTGCCCTTGGTGCATTCCTTGGCTTTTCATTTTCTTTCTGTAACCAAACATGAGCCGTGGCGTGGAGTGGCGTGAGCATCGAAAGAGGGTTGTGTTTTCGATGTCGAAAGTGAGTACTCTAGATACTGGCTCTCAACGCGAATGTACACATCCAAAGCTGATTTAATCGATTTTGTCCATACTTTTGTCTGTAGTTTTTGTTTTCATTAATTTTATTTTTTTTTTCTGTTCACTTATTTATGTTAGAAGCAAGGATATATCGAAGGGCCTTGATTTCCAAAGAGAATCTTGGCTCTTGAATTAAACGTAAATATTTGTAAAACTTAACTTTGTAGACATTTATCTCGGATACATCTTGTAAGATATCTGATCTTGGTACCAGCATTTTTTTTTTGTATCGGTACAAGACTTATGCAGTCGTTATATCGATACCGATCATCAACAATATTAGGCTCGCGAGTACTCACAGCTGTAGATATTATCGACTAAAACACAAGCTTCGATCTGAGATAGAAGTGTGGCTAATGAGTAAAGAAGAAAGAAGGTTACATTCAAATGACATTTCTTTTTTCCGTTAACATTTTTTTCTCAGATTTTGGTATGAATAAACTTTGTGAACAGACTTCTGCATAACGTCCCTCATGCGCTGTTGGCTTGACAGTAACATACATGAAAATAACTCCCACGATCCTTTCCAATGTAGGGTGGCCTAACATCTTCTAGTCTTACTCCACGCCCTTTCTTTTCGTTGGTTTCGTGTTGACCTTACCTACTCCCAACGAACTTAAGAAAGCCTGGGAAGGAAAAAAAAATCTCTCTACGAGCGTTTCTCCCTCCACCTTTCCCAAATTCTATGGTGTTTCCAGAATTTGGTTACATTGTCATACACATTATTTTATATAGACTCTTTCATTTATAATACAGTTAAAACATAGAACATATAAATACATAAAGTAGACTGTTGTTGTTGCTGCTGCTGCTTTTGCTATGTCGTTGTTGTTGTCTTTTAATTATTTAACAGCAGTTTAACTTAAATGAAGTATACAATTTTTTTTTTAAAATGACAGCATTTCTAAAATGCCCAAGGCCCCTTTGGATTCTGAATGCCTAAATACGGCTTTGGGTTAAGCTGACGGTTTGATCGCACTGACCTGGGTCACAGCTGTCTTTAATTTTGCCCAACTCTAGCTACAACTTTACTTCTTGTGCATCTTGATGCTAAATCTACCCACTGGCAGCTCCGGAGCATTAATGACGAGAAACACAAAACGAAAAAAAAAATGGAAATGCTATGGAACTTGGGAGGAAAAATTGGTCTTAAAATTTGAAATTCGACTCGGGAGCGGGCAGTGGATACAGCAAAGTGCTTCCTCCATCAGCGGATGGAAATGGGTAGGAAATGGGAGCTTACTGGAGTCAGGAGACACGACAGACCGCTGAGGAGTGGTCATAGGGGCATCGTGAATAGAGTCTTAACGATCTCCCCGGAGCGTCTGGGTTCAGGCATGTGGGGAAAGTTGATGGCGTATGACTGTGGTGTGTCTGGTAGAGGGAAAAGAGACGAAAGAGGAGCGGAAGACCGAAGAGACTGAAGGGGAGTGAATGATGGATGGATGGATGGATGGATGGATGGATGGATGGAGAGGAAGAGGTAAGAGACAGATTGAGGGAAAGAGAGAGTGGAACGGGGAGGGATGGCTCACACACAGTATTCATTTGCTGCTATTTTTACAGCTGTGACAGTCATTCTGCTCATTTGAGTTCAGGGGTGGCTGGTTTTGTTATATTTGGTACAGTTCTATCGAGTTTGTTTCCTTTGCTTCAATAGTAATACTACGTGTTGTTTGTTGCCGCTGTTGTTGTTGTTGTTGTTGTTGTTGTTGTTGTTGTTGTTGTTGTTGTTGTTCATGATGATGATGATGATGATGATAATGAGGATTTTATTTTAATGAGGATTTTATTTTATATCATTATATAAGTCCAGTTGAATTTTAAGTATTAAAGTGTATTTCTTAATCCTTCGCTGGTTTGGATAAAACTTTTTAATCAAATGATGATGATGATGATGATGATGATGTTGTTGTTTTTGTTAGCAGGGGTATTATTATTTGGGTATGGATGACACATTTATACGAATGTTTGTTGTTGTTGTTGTTGTTGATAATGATCTGGTTGCTGTTGGGATACAACGGTTGTACTTTTTCTGTTTTTATTTGGAAGCAGTCAGCATACACTGGATTTGTTGAGAGGGCATATTGTTTTTATCAAGATAAAATACAACACCCGTATCTAATTTTACCAGTCAAACATTAGTGTTCAAAGGCAAGGACGCAGTCTATTTCTTGGGGATTTAACCCCACCCCCTCCCCCTTTCCTCAGCGCCCCATTTATATACTTCTCACTCAACACCCACTTCTTACGACTCTTAGTACCTCTATCTCTACCTACCGATCTACCAGATAAACTAGTTGCCTAGATCTCTCCCGGGTATCATTACGCCCCACGCTTCCGCTTGTCGGGAAATTGATTTTGGGCTTTTTGTCCAATAACTGCCGGGAAACGCAGGATCATCAATTTTATGTTTTGTGGAGATTATTCCAAAGAACTTGGGTCTCCAAATTGCGATCTGGCCGCTTTATCCATAACGTCCGCAGAATCTTCATTACACAAGACTGCGTCTGGTGATTCACCTTATTTGGTTTTCGTGTTCTTCTCCTCTTGTGATTTTTTTTTTCGTTTTTTTTGTTTTTTTGTTTCCTTACTCGCTTTATTCAGATGCGTGCCTTTACGTTGTTTGTATTTTTTTGAGTTCCCATTGAGGATGATTTGGTATTAATATCCTGGTGATGCTTGTTAAAGGATTACGGATGTCGTTTCGTGTCTGAGAGATTGGCGTGAGAAAGGAAGGAAGGAAGGAAGGAAGGAAGGAAGGAAGGAGGAAAGATAAAAGAATGGAAACAACGAACGACAACAATAATGCTGACATGACCTTGACCATCAGACCAAGCAAGGTGGGTGTAAAGAACTTTGCTATAGGTTGAGGATATCCAAAAGTTGTCCTTGATTGAAAAAGATCACTTCCGTTACAATATGTCTCTGTGTTTTCGGTAGCATGCAGAGGTAGCAGCTGAGCCATTACACATTTTAATCAAGTAGATGACATATCTTACACAGATTTGAAAGAAAGCAAGTTATGAAAGGGAATTACCAACAGCAGAAAGGAGAAGATAAGCAAACATCACTGGATATGTGTTAGAATACTTGATACTAACTGGAAAACTAAACTTTAAACGTAATAGAAGGAGACAAAGCAAAAACATTCTGGATGGATTAACAAGCTGAGTGAAGGTGGAAAGCTGACAGACGGGAGTAAAGATACATGATCGCTTACACCAGTCGGCGTGGTACCTGAAGAGGAAGAAGACCTTTACAAAGAAGACATTAATTTCTTCAATGCCCCCCTAAAACGTTCTTGTATTGCCCCCATTCCTGGCCCTTTTCTTTTCATGGTTGTAAGACATTCACTACAGAGTTAATTTTCAGTAGTGCTTATGTCTCTGGGCTAAAGGGATCTCATTCCATGGCTGCAAACTCTTACCCTGGCTTTTCCAGGGGCTGCAATGAAAAGCACCGAATACGCTTTTGTGGATACCTTTATTATATTATACATGGATGTCCTTAACCCATCCTATTAGACAGTGCAGTAACTCAATTTTGTTCTATAATAGCATTATTAATAATGAAGTTAATGAGTTTCATTTTCAGACCAATGCCTGCTGACATAACTTGACATTATTTATACCCGGCAGGCCAGAGCCCCCTGTGACCTAACTCTCAACTCCCCGAGGAGCCAGAATGCCACTGCTATTTAAATTACGCTAATTAATAGTATTCTAACAATGACCTTTCCTGCCTGAAGCCAGGTACCCAATTTATAGACGGGTCGACTTAAGAAAATGTAAATGAAACTTTTTCCCTGGGCATATATTATCATATTATCAGGAAGGAATCGAACCCACGACTTGCAGATCCTGAATCCAACGCTGCAGTCATTCGGCCAGGCCAGTCCGTAATGAGACCACCATAGTCTGAGATGTAAGACGGGCATTATAGTTTCTTTTCTAACGTTATGAATGCTATCACTGTGTCATCGCAGAAATTCCCTCTCATATTCTGGGTTTTTTGTTCCGTTTCCGGTATCCAGAGGTCTCGGAGAAGCAACATAAGTTTTTGCCTCAGAGGTCTCCGGCACCGAATCAACTTCCGGTAACCCAGCAGGCCCTGTCAAAAATGTCGCTTTCAAATTGTGGTTAAACCGCGCCATGCTCAGGAGTACTCGCAAGGGCGCAGCCGTTGGATTACCGATGAAGAAGTGAAGTGCTTGAAAGAGTGGGTTATTTGACGTGACTAGTCTATCCATTTTTTTTTGTAATTGTAGAGCTGGGATGGATGGAGATGCAAGGATAATGATTTGATAATATGTGTCAGTGATAGCCAAGAAAAAGATTGAGACTGAAAGATACACGGGAAAGAGAAAGCAATGGGCGCCGTGAGGCAAAAGGATGTAATAGAATTTTTAGAGAAAAAAACGTGGGCCGGGAGAAGGGGCGGACGCGGGGGTGGGTGGGGAGAGGAGAAGGAGAGGGGAGAGAAAGGGGCGAAGGACAAAAAAAAAGAAAAGTCTTGTAGATCATTAGTTACATGTACGGCGATGGGCTCAAAATTTACAAATTTTATTGGTAGCGTGTCTTCAGCAGTTTCAACAGCATTATATTTTTCTGTCTTGATGTATGAGAAAGGAGAGCTGGCAGTGATAGACGACTAGATGGAGAAGTCAGATGTTTGGCATTCTTTCCTCTAGTGTTTTCTCGTGTTCCAATTAGCATAAATCGAATCGCTTCCTCCTCCTCCAAATTACATGCCTGAAAGGATGTTCAAATTACGAAGCTCACATTGACTCAGAAGAATAATATCTGCCATTGCTTCCAGAACTGTTTGCTCCATGAGGTAGTCGTTTTGGATATTTGGTCTTGAGAAACGCTTATAGCATCTCTCTTATTTATAAGGATATTGACAGAAGACTCAGATCGTCAGATGCAGAATGTTTCGAACTCAATATCAGGACTGACAGCTCTATTTCGATTGAGCTATAAGGAGATTTATTATGATCCTCAAAACTAAACTCCTAACCTGTCAGTGCTACAAAGCTTTTCTGTATGTCTGCCCACTTGTTAGTTTGCGAGCATGTCTTTACAGTTGAATTATCTGTCTCGACATGCTCCGACTGTCTGTCTGCTACCTGCCTGCGCTGTCTGTCTCTCTGTCTGCCTATTATTATGCGACTGTTTATTTCTTTTTCGTGTGTCAGCGAGTCTGTTCCTTTGGCTGGTTGTACAGTTCTGGCTTGTCCGATATTTCATTGTATTACTCCTTTCCTTTTCATTTGTACACCCATCAAACACACCTGAACGCATATAGCTGACGTCTCTCTCTCTCTCTCTCTCTCTCTCTCTCTCTCTCTCTCACACACACACACACACACACACACACACACACACACAGAAAGGGAAAGAGAGAGAGAGAGAGAGAGAGAGAAGAGGGGCGGGGAAGGAGCAGAGAGACACATTATGTAGTTATGAACAAGGAAATGGCCAATTATCAAAAATTGGCTCGAAAAGNGAGAGAGAGAGAGAGAGAGAGAGAGAGAGAGAAAGAGAGAGAGAGAGAGAGAGAGAGAAGAGGGACGGGGAAGGAGCAGAGAGCCACATTATGTAGTTATGAACAAGGAAATGGCCAATTATCAAAAATTGGCTCGAAAAGCAAAACCCTCCTGCAACGGGTTAACCAATTATATCACAGGAACAGCACACAGCCCCCACCCTCGCTCGTCCCCGCCCCACCATTCAGCCGGAGTCATAATGACTTTCCATTAGAATGTATTTATAGTTCCGACCTTCCATTATAATGTGACTCGTCGCATAAAAACAACGCCCTAATTTAGTGGTGTAGAATGTCAATGTTCTATTATTTTCCCCTCGACTATGTCTAGTACCCGTGAACTTACCTTTTCCTCTTTGTCAATATTTTGTCAATGCGAGTGAGGGCAGACTTGTTACAAGTGACAAGAGCATGACAAAATAATGCTCTTTTGTTTGGCCAGAGGGAATATTTTTAACAATGTCATGGAATGTTATTCATTTCATTCATCACGCAACAGTGTACGCTGTACATATAAAATTACACCATACATATCGCAAATGAAGTGCCTAGAAATGTCATGGCTTGTGGTCGCGGGGCAGCACTAATTTGCCCACCTCTCAAGCTGGATACTTATTTACATCTGTGTGGAATAGAGAAAGAGTTACGTGTATCCCTCAATGACACCATAGCGCAAATCGGCCGACCCAAAATCCGAACCCACAAACCTTGACAGTCTTCAGACTGTGAGAACAATTCGCAAACTCCATGGCCAGGCTACCTCCTTAAAGGTGTTCACCATGACAAACAAGTTGCAAGCCACAAAGTAAGCTGAGAATACAGTATAACACAACACTAACTATATTGACAACTTTATTTAACAAAGTTAGGCCCAATGATAATAATATTAATAATGTTAATAGTTTTCGTAAGCAGGCAATGCCCGTTCTCACATCGTTACACCAATGTTACACCCTTACAATCAGATCACTCAAAAACTTTATCAATTCCTTGTGAAACGTGTAGTGCTGTTGTGTTCTTCCTGGGACCGATCCCCAACATTCGACAATATAATTCTTTGCCTATGGTAAAGTATTCATTTCACAAAAAGGCAGACTGAAGAAAATGAGAAGGATATGCTTTTTCATGAATTTTCAAATGACTGTGAATGAGAATGAGGCTCATAGCCTTTTGATACTGACTGCAATGACGTTTTGAGCACTAGGTCACGCTGGCCTGGGATTTCACAGTAAATACAAACAACTAATTTGGTTATACTAGTCAAAAAAACCAAAAAAACCTGGCCGGAGAGAAAAAAGAACAAGGGCTGTAATACAGCCACACGCATTCCAAGAGCGACAACTGAAGGAAAGTCCAGTGTAATCTTATCAAACGGCCAAGATCAATGCCCACCATGGAACTCATTAGTTGCCAGATTGGAGTTTGAGTTGTAGCCGTCCAGCCACGGAATAATGGTTTGGCCATAAAAATGGCGGGGGCACAATAAATAAAGAGACAGGAATGGAGTGATTGCATTAAATAGTCGAAAGTGGCAACCAGAGGAAAACAACAAAGATAAATGAGACGGTACAAGTCGTTGGCTTCACTCTAGATCTCGGAAGTTGTTGGAAGGTGTTTGGAAGTCTCCGAAAAAGGACAGCCGCTCTACGGGATTAGAAATGCCAACTAGGAATATGTTCTGGGTTGTTGCGCTTTAGTCACGATAAGGGAGATGTGCGCACCTATCAGACGTTTGTTTGAACTGTAGCGTCATTTGCGAAGACCGAAAATGAGAGTTTGGCAAAATGGCGGCAACCATCTACGGTTTCAAATTTGTTATTGAAACACTTTATCAACGGCTTTTCGTCGGGCAGGATATGGCAACAATCAGCCGTGGTATGTGTGCTTATGAATGAGGCAAAGAAATAAGTGTAACAAACCCCACTCGCATGTCCGTACACTATTTTCTGGCTCTTCTACATCAGTCGCAGCCATCTTGGTTTACCTAAACACTGATTCTTCCTTTGCCTAAAGGCGCTACAGAATAAAAGGACCGTCCGTTTATCGCACACCCACTGTCACCATTCAAATGTAGTCCAGTTCATTGTAGAGTTTGCTCTGACAATTTGGAAATTTGATCTAGACATTTAATTATGTTTTTGCCCTTTCCTCATCTTTCACTGTCGGAGGACATTTCCCTGGTAAAGCAGATGGACCTGACGACGTAGAATCTCATATGAAAGAAAATTCACGTATTTGCTGCAATATATTCTTCATTCTTTACGAAAACACTGTACACTGTTTTCCAGAACAATGTTTACTCACCAACTGGAACACCTTACAAACACAAAATTAAGGAGTAGTCCCTTAAAGTTCGAATTCGTGAAAGCCCAGTGTGTGAGTTTGATTTTCCCTATTAGATTAGACTCCTCCGCCTTCTTCGCTTTTCCATTCACTTTTCAAGCCACCTTCCTGTTCGGATTTAGGATGCGCAGAAAGCAATAAATTGAGAACTTGTGAGATAACGACGGAATCTCTTATCATTGTAAGAATTACATTAACTCTGCAAGTTTAAAGTATCTTAAGGGCACATTCAGCACTGATTCATCAGTGTAATTCTTAAGATGGTAAGAGATCCCAACGTTAGTGCTCAAGCTCTCAAGAAACTATCGTCCTTTATGTGCATAAGAAGCTTTAGGAGACATTAGAATCTTCTTCTTCTCCTCCTCTCGATCAATCAATCAATCAATCAATCAATCAATCAATCAATCAATCAATCAATCAATCAACCAATCAATCAATCAATCAAGCGAGCGAGCAAATGATGTAAATGGCATTTGTTACCATTTCAAAGACAATCTCAGTGTTCTCTGCGTTGTCAGTTGTGGTGAGACGATGTTTCTCTATAGTTCGAAACCTACACAGAGTACAAAGCAAGCGATAAACTTGCAAACATTAGGGTTGATGAACGACATATTAACAAGAGCCAACTTATATACAGCACTATAACACCAGTTGATGAGTCATGGTGATAGTTGATTTTCGCATAGTCGCAATTACTTGGCGTTTATCCAGTGGCGTTTCGTGTAGGGACTACAGTACTGTCGAACTCACAAACACGGTGATTAAGCAAAAGTTGCAATAAAGAGGATTTAAGGGTTTTTAATTATACAGAATCCAGAGTAAGAATAATTACAGCGAAGAGATGAAACGTGATGTGGAGAATGAGAGTGAGACAGAATTGAAAAGAGAAAGAGGACAAGGTAACTTGAGATGAAGAATTTCTAGTTGAGCTAATCAGATGGGAGAAGATGGGTCTGAATTCAAACCCCAAGCAGCATCAAACCATAGTAAAACCAACATAGACTTGTGGCGTGTGCCTACCTGTTTTATTATCATGGTGATTTTAGAAGAGAGTCAGTGCCTAGTAGCAGTGCTCGGTGAATTCAGAAAGGAGGGTCACCCCAATAAGGGGCGCGGGGGTTACTCTACTCGATGTCCCTATCGTTTTAAACCTTCTCCCCCTGCCGTTATCATTCTTCGTTTCGTGCTCATGGCATTGGCGTGTTATATTATCCTCTTTCTGTCTTCTGTCTCTCTCTCTCTCTCTCTCTCTTCTTGATTCGCTGTAATCGTCATCCTTCTTCTTTGGCTTTCTCTTAATCATACCATTTCTCTCTCTCTCTCTCTCTCTCTCTCTCTCTCTCTCTCTCTCTCACACACACACACACACTGATATTGCATTTGCCTTTTCTCCCAGCCTATCATTTTTTTAAAAAAATGTGCGTTCATAATTAGAGCTTTTATTCGTTCCTTCCTCTGTCGCTCTCTCTCTCTCTCTCTCTCTCACTCTCTCTCTCTCTTCGGTCCTTAGTTAATTTATGCCGTATCTCTTTCCTCGCCATCCTCATTGTCCCCACATTTCCATGAATTAATTCACCCACACTTGGTCACTCAAAGCCATCAAAGGAGAAGAGTTAAAAGCAGACATCTTATTAATAGTCCATCTACACGGAATCTGTAGGGTTACTGCCCAGAACGTTTGCCTTCAGGGTCGTTCAGGACCAACACGACCATATCCGTAGCTCCTTAAGTGCGGGAGGCTGGAGAATGATAGCGGGTCAGGGGCCCACCTAACTCACAGATAGTTAACTTGTTAAGCATGGTTAAAGTCAATGCAAATTGTTGCAATCATTCATTTTTCATTTGCTCTACCACCATTAGACATTGTACACTAAAAAAATATTAAAAGGAATAAATCATCGCTTCATTGCAATATCCCTATATGTGGATATATAGACTATTTTTTCCATTTTCTTTTAAATTTTGGTTTTTGTTGTTGTTGTTGTTGTTGTTGTCGTTGTTGTTGTTGTTATTTACATGGTTTCCTGTAGTTGTTACACTTTACGCATTGTATTACAATCTCAAGGCTTCATGCCGAAGAGTTCCTCGTTTGTACAATTCTGAGTCCTGTATATGCATATTCGTACATTGAGAAATGAAACATTTTTAGACCTCCTCGTAAATTTGATTATTGCTTGCTATAGGGTTATATTGCACCTCGGGGACGAAATGATTCTTTACTGAAATAGCTCACGACTGTCAACGTTTGAATAAATATTCGTATCCATTCATAAAACTAACATCTCTCACCGTCTTTAGAGTTAATATAGATTCACACACCGCATGAACAAATAGATTGCACTGGCGAGGGTGAAGTGGAATATCCAGAGTTCAAATAATATATGTCAAAGAATTAACTACCTCTGCATACCCACCGGAAGGTGGAGATCGCAAGGGAGTTAATCACTTTCTGACTCTTCGATGCTCTCGGCCTACATTAGACTAAGAGTTATTCGCCTTTGGATACCCACCGGAAGTTAAAGCCAACTAAAGGAATCAATCAGGTCGGAAGAGTAACTTCTCGCTGCACCCAGCTCACATATGTTTGATGAACCTACCGAGGTATTGCTATTTTCAGATGAATAAAAGAAGAAATATATTTTAATTATATTTTTTTTAGTTATTTATGTATTTAGGCGAAAGCCAACCACACACAATATAGCGTCACATCAATAAGAATGAATGAAAAAAAAAAACAGTTTATGCACAACTGTCACTTACGTTTAGTCATTGACGTCTGTGTCTCTTTCTCTTTCTCTTCCACTAACTTTCTCTTTCCCTATCTCACTCTCACTCTCTCTCTCTCTCTCTCTCTCTCTCTCTCTCTCACTCACTCTTTCCTTCTAATGTTTACAGCTACAACTTTCACAACATCCCATTAAATCAGACACATCTATGTAATAAAATTTAACAACCCTCTCCATCTCTCTGCCAGAAAGGGAACTAACACGTGTGTCACTTAACCCTGTAAGTCCCAAGGGTAGAAAAGTTAATAAAGTGACAAAGTCGGTTCCTTTTGTGTTTTGAGAAAGTGATTTACATCTTTTTAGCTTAACTTTTATAATATCTGTATAGACTATTTATTGTTATGTATTAATAGATGCCACTGGTTCTTTGAGGAGTCATTTTCACATATCTTGTTTTGTTACGGAATCACCAAGCTTATGTGCCACATATGGCACAGTGGATTTTTGAGGGTTAAACTGTTCGTATTCACTTAAAATAAGATAAAAATCATAATGCCACGTTTCCGGGTTCTGATATATATAAAGAAAAAGCATAGTTACTTTTTTGTCATATCATGGGACTTCCATCCAGCCTTCACATTATTATGGTTATGGTTTGGAAGGGGAACGGGGACAGTGAACTACGGGAGGAGTTGCATGGGGGGTCACTAAGTTTTAAATGTTGTTATGTTATTTACATGCAAGTCTTTCACATTACGCACATTGAAACGAACACGACTCCTCAGCATATAACATCACAGCTCCATCGCCCCGAAAATATGGGGACGCATCGACGATTCGCATTACATAATTTGGATAACCGTCCATATCTTTAAAAAAATAAATGTGTCTTATCTTCACAGGAATTGGCTTCGCATGGCCGTACTTTTGTTCAGACGCCGGACATTTTTAACGTATTTTTATTGTAGGTTTCTCTACACAAGTGGGATGTTTTGAAACCTGAAGATAAGGAGACAAAAATAAAAATGCTTATGGAGATACATTTCCGAGGGAAAACCCGGAGATAGCCTATCTTGTCATAGCGAATCATTCCGTTTTCATTGCTAATATATTTTGAATGAAACGTAGAATAGAACGAATTAGATATTGGGTCGCGAGGAAAATACAGGGTTGTTGTTTTGTTGGGTTTTTTTTCGCACTCGGCACTGCATTGCATTGCACTCTTGGTAACCCCGAACCACGGGCAAATTTCGTAGGCAAGATATTTGGACACTCCCGCCTGGAGCTTGGTTTAGGGATAGGGTCAGGGTCAGGAGTAAGGTTAAAAGAAAAAACAGCGAATCTGGGACAGTCTCTAGACATTTTCCAGGAACCCACTCATGTGGGCTTTCTCTTTCCGAATTCTGTCCCTAACCCAAAACCATTCTGTAGACGGAAGAGTCCCATGATCTGCAAATGACGGAAGTCAGACAATCCGATGTACGCGGTGTCAATGTCAGGCAGTCTAAGTAAGCTTACAGTTAAGGTTTAGGTTTATACAATACCATGGTCTCCCTTGGGCCTATGCTTATCGTTACAGACAGCGGGTGAACCTCGGAAATCTGGCCACAGTTCATAAACAAAGACAAGAAGCCACACACTTTCAAATTTTTCAAATGCTGATTGGAGGAAAGCATAAACAATCGCTTAATACTTATGAAAAGTGAGTAGAAAAGACTATGGCGCCGTAAAGCAATCACTTTGTCTGGAAGAATACAGCTCATACATCATAATTACCTGCAGCAACGTTTGTTTTCCTCCTCTCCTACTTAAGACTACCTCGCAATTTTTACCTTGCCTGCAGTCTATGAGTAAGCTTTTGTTTGTTCCGATTTAATAAAAAACAAAACCCACCAACAACCACTCCTTTAGACCCTCTGCCGTCACTGCCGTGCCCCATTACGTCTATTGAAAAGCGCACGCGTTCAGGCGATTATACGCTGGCTTTCAATACCAGCAACGAACAAAACATTCCGGTCTTCACAAAGGCGGACAGGCATTTTCCCGGTTGTTGACAATGGCCGAGAGAAAATAAAGTCAACAATAAATAATTGAAACTATGAAAGGGAGGGTGTCACCTCAGGCAATAAACCAAATGATTATGGTTCAAAGTCATGATTCCGATAACGACACCTTGTTGTGTGGGCGAACACACCTAGAGTTTTATGGAGCCTTAGGCATATTATTCTAAGATGTGTGACCGCTGTGAGTCTCGCCCATGTTGAAGTAGAATGCTGTATTCCTTTAAATAGATGAATGCAAATTTTGGTATAATTTTTGTTAAAACTTCACGGCTTGTACTAGTACTTTTATTTGAATTCATAAATAAGGTAAACAAACGTAAGGATGTTACGATGTTATGAAGTGTTTGAGAATTTGAGCATTAACGAAGGGACCCCTTACCATCGTAGGAATTACTCTGAATGCTGAACGCTACTAAGGGGGCATTCAGCATCGATGCTCTAATGTAATTCTTACGATGGTAAGAAACGTTATCGTCAATGCGCAGGCTCTCAGTTATCTGTTCTTTCCGATAATTGATTGTATGTACGAAATTCAGTCTTTCTCTGAACCTAATTTTGGGGCGTATATGGCATCACACACCGTCACGAACAGTTTTGATCAATTCTCTCAAATTTGGTAATATTATTTTCTTTATTCCATTATATTTTTAGTCATGGAGGCATTTGAGACAGGAATGTGCGACTTGAATTTGCCTTTAGGATTTCTTTACCACCAAAAAAAGCAGGGGCATTTCATTTTCCACAACAGTCTTGCCCATTTAAGGGACCAAGAGAAGCATATGTGTATTCATCCCTCACCCTCTGAATTTTTTTTTCCGACGGTGAGAGTGTGCAAGGAGCGATATGACCAAGACTCCAAAGAGAAGCAAAGTCCACAATTCTCTGAGGACTATTTTCTTTGACAAAAAGGATTATATAAATCTTATCTAGATATTATGACTTTAATATCCGTATCCATGCAGTCCAGAAAAGCTGAGGATCATTTTTTTTTTTTAGGTTACAGTATTCGAGTGTGGCCCATATTTGCAGTCGTTTGTGTCATTGATTGTGACTGTCAGGAAGTTCTAGCGGAGAAATATACCAGGGACATTTCTGATTGAACCTACGACGTCATTGTTCGTCATGTCATCATGATATCCACTCCTAAGAACAGATTAGATTTGGCGTCTCACAACAGTGTCACAAACGTTCATGAAAAGGACACTTTCACATTGTTATTCTGAGAACATTACTGGTTGTGACTATGTTCTTTAACAAGAAATTGTATCAACTGTACTTCAATCGTCGTCAGTATCGTCAATTCTACCTTCTCGTCCCCTTCTATGTGCGAGCTCTTGTGTCCATCTTCCAAAAGAATCGTGTAACATGAGGTCTTTCTCTTAAAAATCTGTAGGCGAGGCGATGAAACGGGCGTTCCTACCCGGGTTCCAAACAATTGTCAACTGGTAAGGCCTCACTGACAGACTTCTGATTATGACTTATCACCATTCCTGTCTGGCCACGTGGGAGCAGTCGGTCATGAAATATTAAGGCGAAATCACAACCTCTGGTGAAAACAGGCGTCATATTCCCTGTTCGCTACCAGGATCTGACACAAGCAGAAGGTAACGTTTCTTGTAATCAGGACGCGACGTTTTCTGTAGTTTGGAGAAATTATTCATATTATTACCTCGAGAATGGCTGTTCGCAGCTCGCCTCCCTTCGAAGACAATCGTCTGAATCATTATTCTTTTTGTTGTGATTTTAAATGTAAATAACCGCCAAGCACAGTTTCGGAGTACCGAAGAGAATTGCAATCATTATCTCAGGATTTTGTTTTGTTTTGTCTAAGGGGAAGTACTGTCTTTCCCGGGGGTTGTAATGTATAGAAGAGCGGCAACTTTTTAAAAAACAAAGCTGCGTTTGTTTGGTCCTTGCAGTGTCGTGAAAGAGTAAGCCACACCCCCTCCGTAGCAAAGGAAGTATTCTCCAGGCAAGCCACAAGATGGCTGCGATTTATGCGGAAGAGACAAAAAAATGCACTGACTTGCTAGTGATATTTGCTATGCTTTCAATACTTTAGTGTGCAGATCTGGTGACAAGTATCGCACCATGCAATCTTCATTACAACCTCCGGTAAAAGGTCGTTGCTCTCTGTAATGTATGAAAATTCGGAATAGAAATCATCGCCGAATGTTCCTAAGAAGGTTGTCCCGTTCATTGTCCGCCCGTGTGCCGCAGAGCTGCCTTCCTAGACACATTTCTAGATGATTATGCCGCGTTCAACGGTGTGGCCAGCCGCCTGTGCTGACAGCCGCTGTAGACAGCTGGTCCGGACAATGTGACGCGAGCATTAACATCACGTGTCCCAGCGGGAGGTGTAAATGGTTCAAAGTGAGCGGACACCTTTAAGCTAGATATAAATCTAAGTGCAAAGCTGACGAATGGTTTCCGAAGCACGTTGGAGGTTGAAGACGGTGGAAAGGGCAATAAAGCACATCGTTCTTGCTGACCTACAATGTCGTATTCAATATATATGAAGATTGGAAACAAAACGGCACTGTTTACCACATCGACTCAGTGATGTAAATAAGAGTGAAGTAAAATTCACTTTCAGAATTTGAATGAACATTATTATGAAGAAGTCATTAACAATTACAGTAGAATACGAGCATAAAACTTTCGAAGTTTTTTAATGTAAAAGGACTTCTTCAGGGTAAGAATGGAGTTTATTGTGAACATAGATCCAAGCACAAATCTGCAAAGGAGAATATGAATAAGAAAGCGTACGGCCTATATAAGGTTAACGCCTCGACGGATAAAGAAGTTCAGACTTTAGAACGATTTGAAATTTAGAAACCAAAGATATGGGTAAAACAAAGACGTATGAAAAGTTTATAAGGGTGTACCACACTTTAGAACTAGACTCACTATAATAAAGAAACCCAGTTCCTCCTGAAACTGTTTCTTTGTTAAGTTTTAGATCTATTTAATAAATTCCGTTGACGCCAGAACCGGTATAAAAGTTTGAACAAAATCATACCAAATCTTGCATAACAACACATAATTTGTGAAATATGACCTTTCAGAGTTAATACGGATGACGGTTTTTGAAGGCTGTAAAACCAAATGGGCTCTTTTCTCAAAAGAATTTCAGAGAGAAGACCGCTCTGGACACGAGCGAATATTCTTAGCATCTTGTGGGAACCTAAAATAACTGACAGTTTTTCTTATACGTCAGAGTCAACGCAGTGGCCCCCACAAAAATAACACAAATTTTGAGTCACATTGAGCAACAGGGTCTCCAGCTGACCAGTAAGGAGAGTCAGGCATGGCCATACAGCTTCAGGCACAGCTTTGGTAGGAGCAACGTCAAAGATACCGTGTAAGGAAACGTGTCGATTGCTTTGAGCCAGTCGTAGATGAAAAAATGTCGTAGGTTTACAAGATAAATGAAAGATCTATGGTGTCTTGATTTAACTTCGGAATTAGACCCCCAGGGCATTTTTGATATCCAGCTTTTTTTCTTGCCTTTGCTGATCGATTTGCAGAAAGCACAAGAATATGTGGATCTATGCTGCAGTTGCTTTTGAGTTTTTAAGGTAGAAATATGTCTATGTCTAAGCTGGGTATGCATAAAGGGAAAGGGTAGATGAAGATCATAATATAGAGACCGTCGACCCCGCTTAATCGCAATTCCACGGGAGCTAAGAGAAAAACTTGCCAATAACAGCAGTTACCATACCAAAAAAAAGAGGATCAGAATTTTTTTGTCTAAAAGATGTTCTGATTAAGAGGCAGTTGCGGTAAAGTGAACAGGGAGTGGAATCAACAGAATAAGTAACAGATCCAATATAAGTGGCTAAGCCCCTCCCAGTTCCGCTAAAACTGTATGTATTTGGTGCTGTAAATATATATGTGAGCTTCGCCCAATTATTTCGCTAAAACTATATATTTTGGGACTGTAAACGTATTATATCTATTTCGCTGTAACTGTATATCATTTCGCTGAAACTACATAATATCCTCCCTGAACAGATACGGCTGTGTGATGGAAATAGGGCAAGCAGGAAAACTGGAGAAAAGTATATAAGAAAGGGAGAGAACCGAACAGAGAGTGGGAGGTATAACCAAGGCAATCTTGCTTGCTTTCCTTAAGGGTCCATACTATTTACAGATCTAAATGTCCCATAGTCTATTACAGTTCGTTTAAAATTGAGCTGCACTTTAGAAAAATACCAGAATACTCGCTCGGCTTTCAAGCTTGAGCGCTTTCCGCTCGAGCTGCGGCATCACTAGGAGAATGTCTGAGGGATTGAACTGTATTCGCTTAATTGCAACTCCTCGGAAGGGTGGACCAATTTGCGTTTAATAGGTTTGTTTGTTTGTTTGTTTGTGTCAGGATTTTACTGCCCGCCATTGTTTTGCGCCTTTCTGGTTGCGTTTAATAGGAATAGACATAATGCAGTGACATTCATCAAGAAATAAAGCATTCTGTTACAGTGAACTCCGCTTATTCGCAACACCCGAAGAGCATGAAAACTATTTCCATGAAAAGATGCTGCCATTATTCAGTTACACTCATAAAGAAATATAGTATTTGATTTGTGGGTATTGTTGTCCTTGGGCGGAAGTTACGACTGTCCTGATTGTCTTAAGCGGAGTTGACCATCTGAAAGGCAATATTCCGGGGGGAAGCTGCTGTTAAGCGAATTGCGATTAAGCAGAGTTGACAGTAATGTTATGCCCAGACAGCGTGAAAGATGAGAAGAAAGCTTGGGTAATAATAATGATAGCCATCATAAAAGAAAGGCACGAGTATTGTTGTGCTTCGGGGGAAGAGAAAACAATCATTTGTAGTGTTCAGCTTCCTCTTTTTTTAGTTCATGACAGCATTCTTCTTCTTTTTGCTTTTCTTTCTCTTCATTTTCGACTTCTTTTTCCTCTTCTTCATCTTCACCTTCTACTTCTTTACTTCGTCAATAGTCTTCCTCTTTCTCTTCTTTTTCTTCCTCTGCTTCGTTCTCTCCATCTTTTTGTTCATCTTCATTTTCTTATTCTTCTCAGTCTCCTTTTTAAAAAAAAATTAATCGTTTTCTTCTTCTGGTTCTTCTTCTTCTTTTTCTTCTTCCTCTTTTTCTTTAATCTTCCTCTTTTTTTTCTTTTTCTTCTTCCTTTTCTTCTTCAATCTTCCTCTTCTTCTTCTTTCTCTTCTTCAATCTTCCTCCTCTTCTTCTTCTTTTCTTCTTCTTCTTCTTCTTCAGTCTTCCTCTTCTTCTTCTTTTTCTTCTTCTTCTTCTTCAATCTTCCTTTTCTTCTTCTTTTTCTTCTTCTCCTTCTTTTTCTCAATCTTTTTCTTCTTCGTCTTCATTTTCTTTTTCTTCTCCGCCATTTTTTTTTGTATTTTATTTGCGGTCTTCTTTTGTGTCTTTTTTTTTTCTTTCGTTGCTTTTTCTTCTCCACTACTTTCCTTTTCGCTTGTTTTGCTCTTCTTTTTTCCCTTCTCCCTCCATTCAGCCATAGCCTCATTCTTCGTCTCATTCTTCTTCTTCTTGATAATTTTCTCTTGCCTCTTTTTTTTTTGTTCTCATTCCTCTTTGTCTCTCTCTCTCTCTCTCTCTCTCTCTCCCTCTCTTCCGTATTTTTTTTCTGACATTTTCCAGAAATGCTTCATTAATCATCCATTTTTCTCAGGCATATTGTTTCGCCTTTCTCTCTCTCTCTCTCTCTCTCTCTCTCTCTCTCTCTCTCTCTCTCTCTCTCTCTCTCTCTCTGTCTCTCTCTCTCTGTCTCTCTTTCTCATTCCTCTCTCTCTCTCTCTCTCTCTCTCTCTCTCTCTCTCTCCCTCCTCCCCCCGTGTTCTTTTTAAGAAAAGTGATTCAGGCTGTTCATCATGTCATTATACCCGTATCGTAAAATGTCATCATTATGTTTTTTAATGCTTTATTTGTGCACGCGTAATAATCTTCCAATTAAAGCTGCGCTATCCGATCGTTTCCCTCGGAAAGTAAGCCCCGCCTACAAAATTAATCGTCTTGGAAACTGTCGCATCTCCACTCAGATAGATATGCTTTTATCTTTCAAATGCTAGACGTTTTTATATCCCACTTTCTTTCCGCAACGTTCGAAGAGGCGGTATACAAACGATCTGCAATGTTTCTATGAGCATGAAATCCCTTACACTTGCAGTTTGAAAAAAAAAAAATTACCGGCACGCATGCCCTTAAATTCAAATATCTGAATCCTCGCATCATGTCTTTCCTCTGCTTTTATATCTCCCGGCGGGTCTTTAATATCTACATTACAGTGGAACAAAACCTGAGTTATGAGGGGATACGTAATACCAAGTGAAACAACACTGGAAATGTCTTGCCTGGTTTATTTAAATAGTATTTACAAGTATTAAGAGTGACCTCCTTTGACCAGTAAGTGAAGTTATAAGTAGGAGGACAGAAATCTCTCTAAATGCCTCTCTTTGTTGTGAGTTTGGCTTCGCAGAATTACAAAGAATGATATCGGTGTAAAAAGGAAATGTTTAGAGGAAAAATACACCAATGCCTTTAAAAGCTATGAAGACGACAGCACATTTTCACTTTAAGATATATATCTATGGCGTTAATGTGGTTTTGATCTAGATTTCTAGATGGGCATTTGTGGTAGATCCTTGTTCAGGTTATCAAGGTAAATCAAGAGCTGTGATATGAAGACGGGACCTCTGCGTTCTTTTTGTGTCCGTCTCTGCTTTTACATATGTCTTGCAGCCAGTCAATATAAGACTTAAGCCGATTTCTGACTACGTCAAATTGTAGATATCATCAGTGGATATCATCTTTCATGTTATGAAAGCTTAATGTATGCATTTTTATGAGACGGACCCCCCCCCCNAAAAAAAAAAAAAAAAAAATGCTGAAATAACGTTACCTCGGATCGAGACTTTGTCGTTTAAAGTAGTATCTAAAACAGTAGAAGGCCATCCCATTACAACGCCGAAACTTGGGAGAAGATCACTATGAAAGATCATTTTTTATTAAATATATATAGAAGTTTCCTGACCTATTTCACAAAAAAGTTATATTTATCCTCAATTATCTACCATGTCTATAAATCTAAGGCCTTATGTACAAAAATGATCATTCTTTTAATTTCTGATGCTAACAAAAAGTTGATACTGGAAAGTCACGGTGACATTCTGAGCCTGAAATCTTGGTGCTAAGTGTACCGACATAAGCCTTATTCTGGTGGTCTGTAAGATATATTCCAATATAGCGGTTCATCCTCTAGCTTTGCTTTCGCCATCACACCAGCTGCGTCACAGCTCTTGATTGTCTAACTTTCCCCACACCACCCTATGAACCACGGCAGCCCCCCACCCCAAGTCCACCTCCTTAAGCACATTCAAGATACTGGATTCGCCCACGACATGTGACATCTTAAACACAATATGAACGTCCGGTCGTTGACAGCCGCGGTACTCATATCCACTAAGAATCTAGATCTGGACTAATTGGCCCGAATAGTTTACAAGTAATCCTTTCCCGTGTCATCTAGACGTTTTGATGTGGATCTGTACAACCACAGTTGGTAGGAATGCTACTTGGTAGAGCGGCTACCACAACATGTTAAGTCACTGTATGTATTGTACTTAACCTAGATATATCTGAACCACTATCTACACAAAACAGAAACTCGAGTTTTTAGAATCCCAAATCCGTACTGTTTGTGCAGTGTATCGAATATTAGAAAATTTTGTCGTAATGTGTGTTCCTTTGGCGTAAAAAAATCTGATCCCTTAATAGAGTTTAGGAGCCAAACAGACTTCTAAAAATTTGAACAGAATAACGTTGTATAACCAGATGGGATTTGTTCGTGTGTCACTTTGAAGCTAACTACGTCTTTCTTTCTTTGACGTATGCGATGCACTGTATACACGGTCGATATGTTTTGACAGATGTCATGAAAACATGCGAGATAGACACAAAAAATCCACGCAAATCTGCTTAGGCTTGGTTAGTACCATAAACGTAATATATAAACTGGTAGGTGCTCACGAACGCGACAAGAGAAGATTCTGGTTGGATGGGTGCATAGAACACTGATGAGCTGTTGAGATGAACTAGTTGACAGGAAAAAGTAGCGGTCATGATCACCAACGCTAGCTGGTATGGAACCTGAAATAGAACAAAGCCTCACAACCCCGAGGCTCGCGTATAAGGTTGACTCGCTTAATGATGTAGCGGATAATCGCAGCTTTCGCTTAATCTCAATTTTTATATGTGACAAACAATTTATTTCCATATATATAAAAGTCACTGGATGATGCCATTTAATCATTTCCATGCTTTTAAAGAGTCGCGATTAAGCGGAAGTGACAGTGTCCACTTTCCTGGTTCTCTGAGTGCCTTAATAATTACTTGCGACCTCCAACGCTTCAGAAACTCAGAAATATAGTCTGGTTTCATGGCGCGTGATGAGCACAATTAACACACAATGGATGGATGGGGATGACTATACTGAACTCTAGATGAGCACTAACCATGGTAATTCGCCATCAGAGGATCTCAAATTCGCTTCACTGTCCATACCTAGATTATAAGAAAGATAATTCTCATTGCATATAATAATAATAACAATAATAATAATAATAATAATAATAATAATAACAACAACAACAACAATAATAAATTGTATTTGTAAAGCGCCCAATCCTCGAGGTGGGCTCTAGGTGCTTACTGATCTGATATAAAGCTGCACTGTCAGGTTTACGGTCGAGTCGGCTAGATTGAAATCTTTTAGTTACAACTTTTAAATAACCGCGTATAATAATAGTGTGTTGTTTATAATGTTTACAATGTTAATCACAGTTGTTTCCAAGTTTGTGAAGAGTTTCGATAAAAGCGGAGTCTACTGTTCTTTAAGAGCACAGGTACGGTTTTCTTTTACTGGTGAGCCCAAGAACCTACTCAAACGTACCTAATCTTAAATGTTAGTTATCTACGCCTATTTATCACGCTTTGATCTGTAGTTTTCCAAGTTCGTTACGCAGGACAAACTTCATATCTCTTTAACAAGAACCTCTATGAGATGCAATAGTTTGCTCTGCTCAGTCCTGAAGTTTTCGGTCACTGATAACGCGCGAACAAGGAACGAATAATTATTATTAAAAAAATGAAATAACAAGGGTATATCAATATTCTTGGGGTTATCTCCCTTGCAGGCTTCTCGATACACCGTTATAATACGACATAGACCTGGCTCCGCCTTTATCCCGTCGTATCACACGAGTCAAGGGAGACTAGCACCACCTTACTCCCTGCGCGCGCTTTCTATCGGCAACGTCGGCTGCTAGTCGCACGTCGTGGCGACAGTACAGCGCGTTGTGTGGCACTTGTCGGCTGCCAAAATTCACCCTTGGACTGAGATTGAATTTCAGCATATTATCGTTCATTGTTTTCTTGAAAGAAAAAAAAAAAAACTATTCAGCGTTCATTCTTTGCTTTGTTGTGAGGAAATATTCTTATTCGTCGGCTGGATTTCTTCTAGGTTGATTTTCCATGGATTTTTATGGATATTAATGATTGTGGGCGAGTGCTTTTATTGTGCTTCTTTGCCTTTTTTTTTTTTTTAAATTAAATTTTTATTATTATTGTTATTATTGGAAACTTTATCGCCAGATTTGTATGAGCAGCTGAGACCAATTGTGATAGCGTATGAAATTTTGGCAAAATATCATCGATTTCATCAAAGAATAGAGATACATTTCCGTATACCGACACAAATCTTTGAAGTTTGATGCACTGACTTCAGTAAAAGTATAAACTTCTTTATTTTCTGTCCACAAAACGAAACTTTTGATTTAGATCCGTCTCATGAGCACCCTATGGCTAAACACGGTATATAATATAATAGCAGAGAGTGATCTCATATATGATACAGATCTATCTTAACATAGACAAAAGTCAAGGCTTAAGGATACACTGGCACCGTATGCGAATAAAGTCGTATGTCATATATTTACTATATAAGACATGCGATGATATCATTCCCTAACGGTAATGACATAGATTACAATGGCTCTTCATCTTCCTTTCCTGTTCGCTGCTCTTGGATTGTTTGCGGTTGTTGTTTAGATAGGCGACTTGACTACAACGCAGGTTACCTGACGCCAATAAAACTATTGTAACCATAATTAAAGTACTGTGCAGTACTGAGCAGATCAGGAGTGCCATCATTTTTTTTTTATTGTGTGCGAAAGAGTTACTGTGAAGCAGCGTGGCCTAATGGTTACGGCGTTGGACTCAAGATCTGAAGGTCGTGAGTTCGATTCCCGACCACGGTCATGTTGTAAGTGCCTTGGGAAAGCATTTCATTCACATTTTCCTCAGTCCACCCGTCTGTAAAATGGGTACCTGGCTATAGGCAGTGGAAGATATTGTCAGAATGCAAGTGATCAGCGCCTACAAATGGCAGCGGCACTGTATGCTCCCCAGGGAGTCGAGAAAGTTCTAGAGTGATCAGGCCTGCTGGGGTAATGATAGTGTGAAGTCGCGTGAGCGGGCATTAGCCTGGATACGAGACTTATAAACCGCATTATTATATTATTATTATTACTTTCTCACAAGTTCAGTTGTTACCGTATTACTGTAGTAAAACAGTAAGGCCATACCACCCATTACCCATCCTGTCCCCTCTTTCCGCTCATGTGGGAATCAATAGGGCCAATGACTACGGTCCTGATCGTGTCAAATAAGCATCCGGTTTATGATATGTGAGGCTAGTAAGATAGAGGATGAACTGGAAAGGACTTAGGCTATAGGCCTTTTAAGAATAAGGTTCCTGGGGACCCTTAGCGCACTAAAGTGTCACTAAAACCTCATTAGCAGACAGTTAATTGTTTTTATACTCTCTCTCTCTCTCTCTGTGTCGTATTTATGTCTGACACCCCCCCCCCCCCCCCCCCCNGCTCTGTCTCCCTCTTTCTCTCTCAAACCTCTCTATTGTTAATCTCTATCTGTGAACATTTTTGTTTCTGTGGACGGTTAAAATGTAAACGCGCTGAAGTGTCGTTTTTGCTCAGTTAACATTTGAAATTCAGTGTATCAATCAGTAAATCTGCAGAATGAATGAATGAATGAATGAATGAATGAATGAATGAATGAATAAACCATTTGATCAAGTTCTCTGCGTTTAGCGTGATTTTCTTAGCTTACATCCAAGGTTAAAGTTCTTTTTGCACAAATTTCATTACCAGTTAAGTACTCATTACAACTATATGAGAGCTTGGCATTAACGATGAGATCTCTCACCATCGTAAGAACTACGTTAATTCTGCTACTAAGGGTGCATTCAGCACCTGGGCACTAATGTAATTCTTACGATAGTAAGAGATTCCCTCGTTTATGCGCAAGATCTCAATTATTGAGTTACGTTGGCTTTATTGACGGCAGTATCTTACCTCTTTTGGACTTTAATTCAGTGCAACTATTTTTGGTCTGTTTAAAAGTGCGACCCCATCTATGATTTCGTCATCTTTGGCTCCATAATATCGATATCTATGTCCTTTTGGCACTCTCTGTACAAATCAAAACAAACATTGCTCATATCGTGAACACCCACAATTTTAGCATCTATACCTGTTAAGTACGCTTCGTATCTCTCTTCATGTTCTTTAGTATAGTTACGAGGGTTTCAACAACGGCTCCATGACTTAATTACCGTGATGTATCCGCCACTATCGGCACATCTGTGGTCTTTTTTTTTTACAACCATTTTCCCTCACACTTCTGCGTGTAGATAGTATCAGTTCCGACCCCGATGCCACCCTATTTTATCATTATTATCAGGCGGCCAATAGAATCTTCCTCACCGTGTTATAATGATAATATGGTTATTAAGTCGCGTATCCAGGCAGTGCCCGTTCACGTGATTAGGCATTATTGTTACCCTGGCAGGCCAGATCATTCAGAAACTCTCCCAGCTCTGCCAGGGAGCAGACAATGCTAGTGTCATTTTGTGTTTCAGACTGCTGGCCATTAGCATTCGGACCATACTGGCTCTCACTATGACATAAAACCTTATGCGTTGTCACCGATGATAATGTGAATGAGAAGATTATTTTTTTCTGAGATACATCCTGGTATAACATGATTGTAGCCGGATTCGACACCACAACTACTTCTTTTGGTTTGGAATATATAGCTTAACCACCCAGGCACACTGTGCTTCAGTTTGCAGTTTCCATGAATTAGTAGAGTAGGCCTATCCCTTGATCTTCATCAAGGGGAGTACCTGTAGTGGTTTCAAAGCTAAACTGCACTGCATTTTATTTTAAATAGTAAAGTAAATGGGCATCACCATATGTTACGGAAAGACGTTTTAGAGGGTTTAGGGATTTCTAGTCTAGAAATAAATATCCAGCCATAGTAATGGTAAATACGATTTACTTAAATGTACAAAAGCACGTTTCGAGTCCATAGATTGGATAGGGATCATTTGGTATTCTTTAAAGTATAAGGTGTTTATATTATCATGCCATGCTAAAGTGAGGAATCCCAAATCTCCAGTGTCTTAAATCACTTGATCGTGATTTTAAAAATATGTCCAGGCTACGCCCCTGATAAAGACAGACAAAGATATAACATAGAGAAAGATGCGAGAGCAAGAGGAGCCGCCACAGTGATTGAAGCCAACTGCTTTTGGTTATTATATCCCAGTGGTGTTCATGACATATAACATGTAGACTTCCACATTTCCTTCTTACCGGTACCAATATAGATCTCACCAGTGATAGTAATTATCTCCCAGGCTCCCATACTTCAGAGGCGTCGCAATTTTATATTTTAGGATGGCATGTGAGGAACCGCTATAGTGAATGAGGCCAAAGACTATGTTTTCCAATCTTGCTCATGAGATACAACCTGGAGACGACCACAGTGCCTTTTTACCAGTGCCACTTCAGATTTCACCAGTGATAGTAATTATTTCCGAGGTTCCCATACATTAGAGGCGTCGCTACTCTGTCTTTACAAGACAGCTTTTTTTATGTCGATTTTGTGTCTGTGTGTGGAGAGGGGGGAGGGGGGAGGGGAGGAGGGAGTGAGCGTTGAAGTTAAATGGGCACCACATAGTCGTTTTACTACACCAAATTTTACTGGTGACAGCAATTATTTCCTTGGCGCCGATACATCAGAGGCGTCGCTTCGTTATATATTTTATTATATATTATATATGTGCATCGTTTTTTCTTCCTCCATGTGGGATAAGGTTGGGGGAGCGGCCGTGAGCGCTAAAGTTGAGTGGGCACCACAAAGCCATCTCAACATTCCAAATTTCACTGGTAATTTCAATAACTCCCAGTCTGCGATACACCAGAGGTGTCGCTACTTTAATTTCTGAAGCATGGACTTTTTTTTTTTTAAACGGGGGGCGAGGTGGTTGTTATTAAGTGAATAAGTTTTCATTTATGTATGGTGCTCATGGGAAGAGGTCATTTCGGAAAAAAGGTCAAAACCAGGATTTTTACCATGTAATTAAGGGACTCCATAAGCATGTACAAATTCCGTTGCACTACCGTTGACCACACAGTGGACATAGAACAGTGAGCAAGTACAATATTAATTGATAATAATGACACGTGAATTTAACTTCTTCTTTTCTTTTTTTTTTTGTTCACTGATCTGCACTCCACATTAGGCCAGTAGAGGTCAGATGATAATAATAATAATAATAATAATAACAACAATAATAACAATAATACATAGCATTTATATTTTGCATTTTCAGAAAATACCTCATTATCGCGTACCCCTTGATCTGTGTCGGCGTTTCCCCTTCCCTTCTGCC